>JABASI010006171.1:0-11218 GCA_019776505.1 Tomocerus nigrus
CGGGAGTCGGGTATTGTGGGTGAGCTCTTGGTTTGTTTACGTTTT
Organism: Tomocerus nigrus; assembly: GCA_019776505.1. Taxonomy (NCBI): domain Eukaryota; kingdom Metazoa; phylum Arthropoda; class Collembola; order Entomobryomorpha; family Tomoceridae; genus Tomocerus; species Tomocerus nigrus. The sequence goes on from JABASI010006171.1 coordinate 46, forward strand.
AAGTGACGTCATTTGGACTCTACGAATAACATCTCTGCTCTACAGTCTACAGTTCCCTGTTGCTATTCCGCTACTCTAAAATGAGCGGAATTGTTTAGGTCTGAAGGTGGAGAACTCGGAGAGTGAAATAGCAAATAAGATTTATGTTGGATTAAACGGAAGTCTACAAATTCTCTTGACTCATGATAAAGCGATTGTGCGAAAGGTAACAGTTGTTTTCTGATTTTATATACCTACAGCATATATTTCCCTCTCTGTGTCCAACTATAATTGGGAGCACAAGTAACCATTTAGTTCAGGTTATGGAGAAAGTGGAATAAATAAATAAGCTTATCTCTGTATAGTCCATACATACAATCATAGAATCCATGAAGAACAGCACATAGAGTACCTTAGAGAGTTGCACGGGCACGGGCTCATCTGCTACGGGCGCGGGCGGGCGCGGGCACTAAAATTTGTGCCCGTGCAACTCTCTAGAGTACCTACCGTAAATGCCAACTTCATTGCTTTAAAACGCTCTATTTGTCACATAAAGATAAATGCAGGCTATTATATTTTATTACTAATCTTATGGAACATGCACTTTAGTTGACGACGTAACGCAAAATAAATTACTTTCTAATAAATTCCAATAATTTTGTAATTAAAATAATTGGGTAAACATAAATATTAATAATGTTTGTATTTTCATTTAAAAAGGCATTTGAATGCGTTTAGTATGAAATTAAAATTGAGAATTTACGGTAACAGTGTACGCAGAATGCTGTGTACTGAGACGCGGAGTTGTAGATTACTTTTCAGGCAAGTGAAATTGTTAAGAAATGGAAACTCGTTTGTGATCAGGACACTGAATTCATAACAAGACCTTCCATTTCCGTCTCAACTTTTAAAACTCGCGTTTCTTGGCTTGAAAAAGTCAATACTATGATACTGCTACTTGTAATGTAATTCACATATTAAATGTCTGTTGCAGATTATGTTTGTGCCGGATTATATAATAATATTGCTATTTATGTAACTACATTCATGTGCTTAGGTATTCCAACTTTGCATTTCAGTATAATGATTGGGACGCCTAAAAGTCGTCCAATTTCTGGAAATGATTTTCAAATATTTCAGTACTTCTTTAATATGAAAAAGCCCTGTATGCTATCGGAGATGCTACCCTGCTGTACACGTACTTTGGGTGCAATTTAAACTCTAAGTACAGTGAACGTTACAGAACAGACCATATTTTGTAGGCAAACCACAGCTGAATCCTGAAATTTTGTTACATTAGAGAATTCTGTGTCTGTTTCTGCACTGAATTATGAGTGTGTCACCGCAGCCACACGTTATTCCTCTCTCCATCTCCATGCCCATACTGTCTGTATTGCTATAAATTGAGTCTTAGACTTTCCTTCATTCTTTCAACATGTGTAATTGTGTATTGCACGGATTTGTAATGCACTGTCCGCAGTCAGTATTTCTTTCTGTCTTTATGCCGGAAAGGCAGCAGAATTTCCAAGTTGCAAGTGCAACCGAGTCCTCCCGATGCCTTCCCCTTCCTCTGCTATTAATCCAAATGAGCAACAGGCTCCAGACCAATACGTTTCGAACGTGCCTTTTACTCGCCCAGTTAATTTAATGCGTATTTATATTTCACGCATTCACATAATTATGCTTTTAGACTACACGTATACTCCAACAGTTAAGAAATAAATTATCTTTTGTGTATTTCTATCCCTTCGTCGATATGTTTTACGAAATTAAAAATAAACAGGACGGACGACATAATTTGTTTGTGTGGAGACAAAGTGCAAGGGGCAAATGAAAATATTTATCAACTGAAACTGCGGTAAAATGTTTTTGCCCTGGATCGTCGTCGTCTGCGCCTGGGTTAGACTGTGTATTTATGTTTCGATGGGATGAAAATATTCTAATGTGTAATCTTTCTCTAAAGAAGCCAAAAGGAAACGGAACGCTACACAAACAGCTCCCTTTGTTTCTTGTCTTCTATAAAATCAAAACCTTATTTACATTCAAGGAATAGCATTAAATATCATTATACCGATAGAATCATATCACACTTGACTGAATTAAATATTCATAGTCCCCTATGATATAATTTTCTACAGGACAAATGTACATTTGTAGTATGTACGTTAGTATGAAAACCACGGTCACTATAAACGATGTTGCTGACAAAGTTTTCCGGACACTTACAACATTATGTAAATGTTGATACATAATGTTTGTGTCATTCATAATCTTACGTAAACAGCTGTAGAGTCCATTTTGTGAGGATTTAAGGAATAATGCAAGAAAATGAATGCGAAACTGCAAAAGCCAAATCACAATTCTCGAGACTATTCAGTCTCAGTCAGATTCAGGCTCTCGACAAACTGAGTTTTTGAAAAGGTTGGGGCACAAACAGACAGAGCTTCTTCATCTGTTCTTGACTTGACTAGCAGGCAACTACAGACAAGCATATGGGGAAGGGAGTAAGGACGTAAAAGCGTATCTTCTTGGAGCACTACAGTAATTCTTGGAGATAAATAGTGAAACTTCACCGTCTACATGCATAGCCTTTTGAATGGAGCTATTTCCGACATTTCACAATGAATATGCATAGCTCCACATTAAAGGGTGCGTAGTCGTGTGTGGTTGTCATAATGTGCGGGTGTTGGTCCTTGCTCCTATATAGTGCAGCATGAATTTATCGAGGAATTTGGGTAGCGTTTCCTCATCGTTAGAATCGGATCCGTCCTACGGGGATATGGCTTCCACGTGCCATTTAAGCTTCTTTCCGCCGCAGAACGCAATAAGTTAATATGTTATGTAATGCAGTGTAATTTAGCACCAGGCGCACTAATGACACCGTACAGATTAACACAGTCAGCCAATGACAACTCTGCTGGATTTGTACTGTAGGTACCACAAACGGACGTTACTTATGTTTTTGCAAACTGCAACAAGTCGATAATTATTGCGTACTGGGATACTAATCTTCTATCCTGCGCTAGTATGACGAGGTAGGTATATTTTATTATTACACTGCCAAAAACTGTTTATTCTGTGCCATTATATGAATATCTTTTTACGTCTGTCTCCCTATATATTAATTACCTACCTATGTAAAATGATATGACAAATTGGACGGAGTTGATACAAAAATCGATACTCAGCAGATAATGGCATTAATAGGTATAGGTAGGTACCTATAATATAAGAAACATTTCTTTTGTACTAGAATAAGAAATTAATAAACCTGATGTGTAAACTTATGGAGAGACTGTGTGTACTACATGTGTACACTTAACCTGCTTCGTAGCTGAACAAGTTCCATATCCTCATCCGGGTATTGTTCATGGACAATGCTTTGTCTGACAGGAGAAAGGACGTCATTTTGGGAAACTACATCATTATATCTATTTATGTCAGTTGGGATAAGACGAATTTATTATCTTCCTGTAAATCTCCGTTCTTTGTTTGCATTGTGTTCAGGACAAAAGAGATAATCTTGTTCTCCTGGAGTTTCAAGATAGAATAAACGACTAAGCACTAGCTTACATACATAAATATATTTTGCAAACACAACTTATATAATTATGTTTAAGCAATCTTTAATATGCCGTTAAAAAGTTTTCTACTACCACACAGTCACATTCACATCTCTTATAATATTTCTTGACGAGCAACTCATTTATTTCGACGGAAAAAGCTAAAGACGCCAGAAGATTAAAAAAGTATGTTTACCAAGATAACTACGTAGTACGTATGCGAGGTATTATGAGTGTCATGCTCATGTATGTAGTTTATTGTTTACTGCTTATTAGCATTCATCACAAGAGAATTGCCAACGATCTACTACTTTTGTTCAGTAAATATTCTTATGAGTTTCATTAAAGGGCATCTTATTAAGCTAATAACCATTTCCAACGATACTGGGGAAAAATCCTTAGGAAAACCTTTCCAAAATGGAAACTCTAAACCATTAAATTTTAAACAGCAATTTATACTGGGCAAAAAAGAAAATATTACATAGAAACAAGTATTATTATTGGATGCATTGAAGAAAGTGCTGAAAGCAAACAAAATTTGGCAGGGCTGGATTATTCATCCTTTTCCTTGGGTCATCGCATTATATTCAAAAATTAACGGTTATTGTTGACCTGATGAGATTTTTCTGAATTGAAAGAAGCAATGTTTATTCCTTCCATCTTCTTTTGATTACTTAGTAGCAGGGAGGGAAGTATCTAGGTTTAGTTAAGACTCCGCCACACTTCAATTATGAAGCAGACAATGAGGAGAAAGCCGCAGTACTAGCAGTTTTCACTGCCTAGCAACTTTTCAACTTTTTATCTAAGTATAATGTAAAAGCTTCCTACTTTGCTCTACTTTGCTCAATTTTCTCGGCAATCCATTTTATCACTTGACAAGGAACATCCCTTATAAAAGTGTGTATCCATTAGAAAATTATTGCCACTAGTGGACTTAACTAAGCCATTGGGTTGTCAACTTTACTATACGCAGCGACGCAGCCTTTTATGATTAGGTAGCTTGGAACTTTGTTTCATTCATGTACGAGATGAATTGAGCATTATAGGCCGGTTGAAATTTCTTGGTCTGCATAAACAAAGATTCTTGACGGAATTGTTGCCATTCTTAAAACAGAATTAATATGGATTAGTTGTCATTTTCATATGAAATTATTAAGACTCCCACATTTATTCAAATAGAACTTACACAAATAAATCATTCTCCTGGCTATTATACATAATTGTCTAAAATTTCATTTGCTAATTTTTATATGACTATTTATCCATTAGTCCACCTGTATCCGTAGAATAGAATAATATTAGTCATCCAAAAATTAAAACTGATCGTCGGCCGAGTTAGTGAAAAAATCAGTTACTATAATTGTCAGTTTCAGTAAATTCCTGCAAAAGTGGTCCTGTAAAACTAAGTAAATTAATTTCGAATTTTAAGGATTCCAATGATTGCATGTAGGTTGTTGAAAGTTTTTTGAAAAATTCAAGGAGTGTCCATGACGGGAGAGTGGTGAGGAATGCATGGCACTCAGAAGTAGTAATCGTAAAAAGGTTCTAGGAAATGGCCGTGTATGTGTGTTGCATACAAGAAAAGGACATAAAGCAAATAATGTTTCAGTGGTAGAAAAAGGCGAAGAGGAAGATATTTTGGTGGTGAATTATTTCTTGGGCTTATATTATTTAGTGTTGCAGAAAGTTCTTTGTATTCATGGAGTGTGTAGCTGGACTGGTCTCGGATATAAAAATCTGGTGTTTGCAGATCCTTAGTATTTATGTAATATTTAGGAGTGGAGATGGGCAGTGGTGGTATAGTGGTTTGGCCTCTGTCTGCGTGCCATACTTCCATTATTCCATTATTGAATGCATAGAGTAAATGTATTTACATTAGACAAAGCAATGTAAGATTTTGTGGAGATCTCATTGTTACGTAGGTACGTCGTCTATCTGACTCATCCTTGTTTAATGCTCAATACACTTAACGGAACAACGGAATGGATGGCTATGGCTCTGAGTTCGGAGATGGGACGACGTAGACAGAGATGGGCCACGCAAGCAAGGCACAGGCCAGACACACACTTTTAGTTCTTACACTCTGCTGCCGTATTTGCTATTATTTATGTATGTGTTTAACTATGCTGCTTGGCTAAACTAAAAGGAAATTCGAGATTGAGTTAAAGTCATGAGGACAAGAATCGTTTGCCTTTCACTCTTCCCCATTTACTTTACTTAACTGAACTAAACGATCCGAGAGAGTGTAGTTCCCTTCCGAATCCACCACTCTCCTCTATCGTCAAACATTAGCGCAGAAGACGCTCTAGTCTATTCCAGTCACTTAAGGACCTTCGGATTGGGCATAGACAGACTAACGATAACTAGCGAACACTTTTCCTACATTTTCCACAGCTTTCAGACCTCTTCTACTTTATCTTGCACTCTTGGACCCATCATGTCCATCAATTTGCAACTGAACTGTCTTTGTATGCACATCACAGACTGCACTACACTGACACAACACACAAAAGAAAGGCATTTCCTCAGCACACAAACACAACCCTTCCCTTGTCATTCCAAGACATACCACAACTTCGGATATCATCCAACCACAACGACAGCAAGACAACCCAAATTGAAAGCCAAAGAAAAATTCTCTCGTGTTACACTTACCAAGGATTAAGGCTCCCCTTAAAACAATTACTCGTAGCATTTTCTTCACTCTCTCTCTCTCCCTCTCTCTCTCTCTCTCTTACATAGATTATTACTCAGTGAATGCCACTCTAAGATTTTCTGCCCAAAATACATTACAATAATATTGGATAAATACCAGAAATTCAACGTTAGCGAAGGATTTTTGTATTTCCGACTTCAGGCAAACGGGATTTTAAGTTTAAATTAATAGAAATAATATATCCAAGTAATTGTGTCTATATAAACATGTTCAAAAATATTTAGAAATGCCTACATGGATTGGGCTTATGACCCTGAACAGCAAAGTCGGTGAATCCCTGCCCACCTCCATTACTTTCTTTTGACTATGAGGGAACTTGAATGCTCTTCTAAATTTTATGGTGGTGTTGTTGGTGAGAAATTAGAAGAGACTGAGGAAACTACTGCTTCGTTCCACTGTGGGCTCTACAGTCTTCAAACTAATAACATTAAGCACACATCGTCAATTTTAATTCTGTATATACTCGGATCCTATGCTCTTTGTCGTCTCAGTTCCCCTATAACAAATGCACTTAAAATAGCACATTGTTGGCCTCCATTCCCTTTATTTCTGTACTGCTCTGTGTTGTGCAGATTATTGTATAATAAACATGGAGTCGGGTGTGGTAGCCAACTCAGCTGCATAGTCGTATATAGATCGATGAAAGTAATACAAAGTTGAAAGATTCAAAAGCTAAACAAACCGAGTGGCTCATCACATCACCGCGGGTATAGCTCCGTCAATATGTTCTAAAGAGTGTGATAATTATTTGCAGATATTTGAATTACAGTTAAATCCCAAAATAACTGGCTATGAAAATCCTGTGGCCACAAAACGGTTTTTCGTGACAGTATAAATACAGATGGTAGTAGGACGTGGACGAATTTGAGTAGGTGAATTAAAAGGCTGAGACGAATGACGGAGATTTTTTAGATTTAGCGGTAGATGCTGAATGAAATTGCTGTGTGGAGTTTGGAGCTAAGAAAGTGAGTCAGGTGACAGTGGAGGAAAAATTATTTCCTCAGATGTCATAATAACTAGCGATTTGTAACAATAATCTCATAGCTCATCTCCTAAATGTGTACTACGTGAACCCGTCCGTACTTTTACTCTTCTCTCTAATTGTTACAAGCCGGGAGGAGACTGAATAGAGAAAGAGAAGAAACAGGAAGATGTGTACGGTACGGGCTCCAAGTATATACAGAAACGTATAGAAGTTGATAGTAAGGAAGAGTATAATATTTTCCAGCTCTGTTTTCTATTTGTACCAAGTTGTCGTTGTTCGTGACACGGGAAGGCAAGGCAGGCAGCCACCCTTTGGCTTTGTCTTCTCCTGTGTTTTCATGTCAGTCACTCACTTGAGTTGAGTCTACTCACTCTTGGAAAGTTTTGTCTCACCCTGAATGTATTTTTAGAATAAGACGCTTTATATAGAGATGAACACAATTGTGAATGTGCCGAGTAGCGAGTACTATTTTCGTGTTCTTTCAGAAACATCTGCTCTTCCCGTCTTTCCCTCCCTTCCGTCTTTTCATCCTACTAAAACTTTATGGAACCTTATCCCTCACTTTAAATCTCCATACATTAACTAAGTAGAAAATGGCTAGTTTTTATTATCTTGCGAGATTTTTTAGCGTCGATTTACTCCCTTTTTTCATTACTGGCTCTCTATGATTTACTTCCATTAACTTTGTTAACCATTTTGTATCCGATGTCATCGTCCTGGTTATTTAACTACATTTTAAATCATTCAAGTGCAGTTTAATACAGTTTCTAACGGCCTCTACATAACACTTCGACATCCATGATGTGCATAGAGCTTTAAAAAGCAGAGCATTTATGTTCCTTAAATATTAAATCAGGATTTTAAGAGAAAAAACCTCATTTTGAATTCATAATATGATTTTGAATCGTCACTACTACATTCAAAGTGTGAAAAAAGGTTTATACACCATTTGCTCCATAGTAAGTAAATATAATTCCAATGAAAAAGCATTTGTATTCCTGCAAACATGTAAAGGAAATGTATAGCTGCTAATTCTGAAGCTTTCTGAAAGCTTTATTTAGGGTCGAGTCAAAACTTTTCTCGTGTGTTTAATCAACACAAACCAAACACACTAGAAATAAAACGAATCTTTTCCTTCGTTTCCTTTCTGCGGAACGAAACAGGGCTTCAGAGTTATTCTTGACCTTTCTCATACGATGAACTGAAATGAAGGGAGAAGTGGGAAGTATTTTGGTCGGTACACTAATAGTAATAATAACATTCCAATATGCACTTACTTAAGAAGAAGTTCGTGCTGTGTAAATAGCAAGCTAGCAATGCAAAGAGAATCCATGAACTGTAAATAGCATTTATCGGTAAAAGTTGGCCCTCCGAGATGTTACGCTCTTTTTTCCTTTGGTTACATACATATACTAAGAAAGTGCCTAAAAGTCCCTAATACCCACAATGCAGGCTTGCGATTTGGGTCCAAGTCCTTCGACTCCACTATATTCATTGGCTGCTGTAAGCCAGACAAAGAGAATCCATGAACTGTAAATAGCATTTATCGGTAAAAGTTGGCCCTCCGAGATGTTACGCTCTTTTTTCCTTTGGTTACATAAGCATCTTAGCTGTCTACTATTTCATTCTTATCTTCCTCTCTCCCTCTTCCCATCCCTTCTTGTCTGTTGGCTTTCTTGGATTTGTTTTGCGGTGACTTTAACTCCGCATCTGTCAACAACCAAGGAAAAGCTACTTATTCCATTCCAGTTAGGGACTATACAGAAACTGATCTGATTACTTCGATGAGAGAAACATTTTTATAATAACTCCTGCACATACTCTAAATAATTCATTGGTCGTGTGGCAAGACTCTTTTATTAACGTTAAGAATATTGTAAAGAATTTTCCGAAATTAATATCCACGCCGAATCATTGCAAAAATATTATTTATTTGCCTATTTATTCCTTTCCATCCGAATCCATTTATGTTTTATAACGGGATAAGCAGAAATTGTTCTTTTTATTTGAAAGGATATGGAATAAATGTGCACTGATATGCCTAGGCAGTTTATTTAAGACGACGATTTAGAGAATTCGTTAATGTATTAATAATATACGGTGTGTATCTAATATAAAGTTGATTGCCCTATTTGCTTGAATTGAAGTGTTTTTCGGAGATAGGGTAGATATGGCTGAAATATTCGGGCGCCGTGTGGTAGGACATGATGAGTGACAGGATATACAATAGAAGTGAAGTGAGGAGGACAAGGAAATGTCTCGGATCCACTTCACACATTTGGAGCAAGTGTCTGGAAAAGGAAAGCGGTGTGGTGCCCTGGGAGAAAAGCGGTTTGTTGTTAAGAATGTATGTACATGATGTTCTGTTGTATTCTTTGGGAGAAAAGGTCCATTTGTTGTGCTCTTTGTAGTCGACGTCGCCGTAACCTCTGTGCCTCCTTCAGACTTTTGACATGTTGACACTAATTCAAAAAGTCCTTGGAATCCTTGTTGGCCATCGGAGACAAGTTATGCTCAGCTCTGTTCAGAGTTAATATTAAAGTGCGGGGACGGGGACGGAGATGAAGATTCACTTTTTACTTGTCAGATCAGATCAAGTCCAGCTCCAGGTAGAAAAGCAAAGGAGAAGACTCGACAAGCTAAAAACCTTAACCTGCTGCATGGCCATATTATTAGCATTAAAGTGCTAGGCCTCGCTATGAAACAGACGACTGCTCCTCAAAATGCCAACTGAATTAGGACATAAGGAAGGAGTGTTGTCTATATCTTTATAAGTCCTCTCTGCCCACCTCTCTTATCTTCCGTCGAGCATCTTCTTCCACACACAGACACACACACACAGAGACAGAGAGAGAGAGAGAGAGAGAGACTAAGTACAGAAGCACAATGGATAGGTCCTCCCTCCCTCCTCGTCTCTATGCCTTTCTCTTGGCTTCAGTATTCTCAGAGTGGAGCTGGGAAAATAGATTGAGCTCAATTCAATTTAAGATAATTGTATCGGTTGAGACTGGCGGAATGGCTGGGCTTCGTGTGCAAGGGACTAAATAAAATTGGAACTGGACTCGAAGTAAAACTCAACTCAACTACTATATTTTATGTATTATTAGTATTTCCCTATACACTCCCACCCATCTAATGCTTTCTATCTGCACTGCATGGTTACTATCGACGAATATCAGCTACGAAATTCAATATAATTTCAGAAAATATTACATCTATACAAAGTGCAGAGACTCAAAGATGAGCATCACTGCACGACGACATCTTTTCTATAGTCCGTATGATCTATATGACAAATTATAAACATTTCTAGCTCGTAGTATATGAGGAACATGAATTAGGCGAAAGTTCAGCACCAATTGAATCAAAGTCTAGTTTACGCCTTGTACGGTGAGCAGAGGTGGGAATGGAGCGATAAAATTCAATTTCACTCATCTCAGCTTTCCATTTGACGTCGCGTAGTAATTTCCGTGGTGAATCTCCTTTCTCACAATTAAAAAATCCAACGCCTTCCTGACTGCACACTGATTAGTCCCTAGTGCCTCTTACCTTTTTTAATTCTTAGTCAATTAATTTTAGATGTGCCTAAATATTACAGACTTAATTGAGAATTTAGGAGCTAATAACCTTTTTACATCTCTCAAGCAAAAGTATACACGAATAAATTTACCAGTAAAGCAATTTTGTAATAAAAAGAATTGCGTTTTAAATTGTGTATCTCAAAGTGGAGCAAACTACTGTCTGTCCGTAGTAGATTCTCTGAATTGGGTTTGGCGATGGGAAACATAGTTACTTAGCTAGCTACTGGCATTAGGGTAGGGACCATTAGTAAATGTAGCGTATGTGAAAGGAGAAAGAGAAAAGCAATTGACTTGACTCTGGCTCCAAAGTGGAAAGATGTAATTAAATTGGCAAAATTCAATCCAATTT
>JABASI010006172.1:0-11216 GCA_019776505.1 Tomocerus nigrus
AAAAAGGGGTGTCAAAATTCTTAAAAAGTTGTGAAACGTTGACATCTTAAGTTTCAGAAGCTAATGTTAGCGCATAAAAAATATGTTTTAACATAAATATCTCAGCTCTGCTTATGAGACACCCTTTATGTTCGCTGAATTTCAGAACAATCGTATAGGGTGATATTCTACATACTTAGGTACTGTCATTTTTGAGTTTGTCAAAACGCGACTAATTAAATAGACAAATTAAGTGACGCCAGCATTTTGTTTAACTAACGATATAATTTCAATAGGCTGATTAAAATATTGTGTGCATGGCAAATATGCCAATATCAAGCAGTTACAAAATTATGGACATAAATACTACACTACGGTGAATGGTGACAGTATGTTATGTCAACCGCATTTAGGACACCAGTATAAAATGACACTGGTGTTATTTTGGACTTGTGCCATAAATATACAGCAACTTGTTTGATTAAAAATACTTAGATATAAGATTCCGTTTCATATTCAATTAAATAGCACAGAAAATTCATCTAGTTGTTGTGCATTGATTATATACATATCTTCCTTAAAGCGTATACATGCAGTAGTCGCCTTCTCGCTCAAAAGTTCTGTCCACAAAGAGACACGTAACTCATTTCAAGACGTCTCATGATTTATAATTAGATTCGACAACTAAGCGTAGAATAAACAGGTATTTACCTTAAAAGAGGACCTTAAGTTGCCTAACCTGATCCCAGCAACAGAATTCCATTTGATGCAAGAAGATGTTTACACAGAGCCTTAGAAATTGAAAGTATCGGTTACAAACTTAGAAAGATAAGGTCGCTACGGTATCTAAAGAAAAGAGGAAGCTTTTCTCAGTTCTGTATTCATTACAGGTTTTCATGTAGCAGTTATTTTTACAAAATGCCAATCGGGACATCGTATTATGTAATTCAATCCAAATAGATGTACGTATCTGTTTTGTGTGATATCATGTAACAAGATGCATAAAAATCTTAACAGCTTCTTCTGCTTTACACATTAGTAAATAATTACTTAGGAATCGTTTACCTGTCTAGCTGCTTACCTTTATCTGTTCCGTCTCTGGCTACTGTATTCAATTTTGTGTCTTCCTATTGAATTACAACGCAAGTAACTTGTCTCCCTAAGTTTACTTAAGACGACGGAAAATAACTACCTGAATTTTCCCACACATCCCCACATAAAATATTAATTCATGTTCCGTATAACTAATAGCTATTAGTATAAAGGTAGTTATGTAATAATAATATACCTAAGTAACTACAGCATTTCTAGCAGAGATCCATTTAATATTGGAATATCAACTTGCATGTCATGAAATGAGTAGAGCTATGATAATATGTGGCTGCTGAAATTGTGTCCCTTAAGAAATAGTGCATTCCGCTAAGAATATTATTATTGCCTGGTTGGTTAGTTGGGTTTAAAGGTTTGTTTTGTTGTCTTTTCTTGTCATCACATCATCAGGTGCCCACTTTTATTCAGCTCTCATTCCACATGAGACGACAGTTCCTGTCATTCGCTTCACTAGTTTTACATGATATCATGCCATTACTTAACCAACCAACCATAATGCAACTATAAGACTTCCTAGGTTACTTGCCATTTCATTCCTAAACTACGACACATAGCCTCTTCAGGATTCATCATGCCACAAGTGCTACTCCTGTGATGTCAGTAATTCCTCTCGTTGTTTAGATAGCACAGGTATTCATGTCCATGTGAATGAATGTCCACTTAAGGCAGAGGAGAGGGCATTTTCAATATTTTCTTGGAAAGGAGTGCTGCTATTAAGTAAGTATGCATATCACTTTCTAATATCCGAATAGCATCAGAGATAGTAATTTGTAATGCATGACTGATATTCACTAGTAACCACCATGCACAGCTCCTACTCCTACTGCAACAACATTGACAATGAATAAATCAAACAAAATGACTTGGGACAGTAATGTCTAATGTCTTTACACGAAATTGTGACTTGCCTCTTGACTACCTCACTGCATAAATAAATAGTTGGACAATTAGCATCGAGGCACATAACGACATAGGTAGCTAGTAATAGTGTCTCAGGGAGAGCAGGTGTTGCCTTCGATCTGTCTGATGTTAAAGATAAGATATGTAAATGTCAACACTAACTGAAAAGGGGACCTTAAGAAAAGGATAAGTGACTCGAAGAAATAAAGTACAAAGAAATCCATAATTACTCATGCCAAAGGGGATCGAATATGGGAAAAGGGAGGGAAAGCTACCTCAGTGCATAGTTAACCATCTTTAATAAATATAATATAACAACACTAATATTTTATTATCATTAGTAGGTAACATCTACTGAAGAATTTAAGTCTAACTCCAATATCCATCTATTTACTTCCATTCGTGTCACTATCTACGTATGAAGGTGTTATAATAGTTGGAGGGATATAAGTAAATGAGAGTAGAGCTGCTATGTGCTGGAGTATAAGTGTGTCTTGTCATGTCATCATGTCAAATTGAATAAAATGAAGATATGCTTAGAGATAAGTAAACAAATAGTGTACGACTGTTATTCTAGGGAATTTTTGTCAACTCTTGTGGAAATGAAAGGAGTAAGTGCAGGGTATGTAGAAAAGGACATGTCGCTATTTACCATGATATACTCGCAGATCTATTGTACCTACTGGAGTAGGTATATATTAAATGGAGTATAGGGAGGGATATAATATAAGGGTGAAGGTGTGTGTGGCTATAGGGAAGGGGCCTGGATGGTGGAGTCAAGTGAGTGAAGTGAGGATGGGACATTTGTCACCGTACTCAATTTCCATGGCTGTTAGGGAGACATTAGAGAGCCAGAGAGCACTTAATGAGCCGTAAAAAAGGGTTAACTCAACTAAACCAACTTACAAATAGAACAACCCAGCCGAGACTAAAACTCTCACACTTATCATTCTCATGGCTCTATACCACTAGCTTAGTCCCCAGTGCTAATTCCTCCTTACCTGCTACATATAAAACATTATTTTATTATTTTTATTATTCGTATACTATGCCCCAGAATAATTAAATAATAAAACTATTTCAAATGCTATACTCTAATTCCAACCATGCAAGTTCTTACATATATAAGATGTGAAACGAATACGCTCATAGCTCCTATATTATAGTGAAGATTCATTTTTTAAATGATTCACTCCAAAATTAAATCCTATATACCTAGTTCTAAAATTGGATGGATGATAGCTGGCTTATTAGTTAACTATATACAACAAAAGTTTTATTAATTTTTTGACAGTATGCAGTAGATAGAATTCATTTTACTATTATTAGTTGTGCCCTGTGTCCGACCTGAGTATTGGAGTTAAAATTAAAATATGGTGGGACTGGGACATTAAATTAAACAATATCAAAACAGTCGGAGGATCGTAGTTTTGCCCACATTTCTCCATCGCATCGCAGTCCATCCAGCTACTTTGTAATCATTTGGCTGATTACATATAAAATAGAAAATCGTAGAGATTGAAAGATGAAATTATTATGGAATTGGGACAAGGGAGGAAACGGAGTTGGTGTTGAGAGTGGGAGAGATAGAATTATTAAGAGGTTGGATGGAAGTATAGTGACGAAGTAAGTGAAGTGACAGTAGAGCAGAGCAGAGGATGAATGAGTCGGAGATGTGTGGACAGTGTGGAGGAGTAAAAGGAAAGTTTATTTATTTTGTTTGCAGTAGTGCACGGGAGGCAGAAGGGTTAGGTCAACTGGAGACAAGTCATCCAGCACTCACTAGAAGACTCACTACATACATCTGCTAACAAAGAGGATGACAATGGAGTCAAAGGGAATGTGCTGCTGCTGTAGCCAGAAGTCTTGTTCTCGTCCTCTTGTGTACACAAGAGAAGATGAGCTCGGAGGAGGGAGAGAGGAGAATGGGATTACACGCCATTCTCTCTATCCTCCACACATCTATTTATTTATCAGCTCTCCTCCACCACTCCACTATCATCTACGCTACCTCTCTCGCCGTGTCACACAAATATCTTATTCGTCCTCAGCATTATATTATTATTATGTACCTATCTCTATGTCTCATGACACAGGGACTGGAAATGCAAGACCTAAAATTAATTCTTAAAAATTTTGGTTGGTGAGGACTGAAAAAATATTAAATAATAAAACCCCATTAACAAAACATTGTAAAATACTCTCTAAAATCTAGCACAAAAATGTGGAAAACATTTGCAGTGTAAGAACCAATAATTCCAAGTTAAAATTTCCATAAAGATTTCTCGAAATGTTTTAAAAACTTCTCATTATGAATTATGATTATATAATGAGCAAGTAAACTGAAAGTATCTTTGTTGGGCTCTGCTGCTGCTGTCTTTAATGAAAATATTTCGTCTACCTTTCCGACCTCTGAATTGGATGTGTGGCTTAGTTATATTGACTATGTATGTGGTATCAGTGATATTGTGAAGATAAGATGGCACATGTGAGTGCAATGACAAAAGGACTGGACTAGTAGATGCCATGTCATCAAATGAGACATAATGTATTATTGTTATCGCACATCGTGGAAACACATGTATGTAGCTACATGCTTACTTTTACGTACTCACACACTCACACTTACACTACTACTATACTACCCTTACACTAAGAACAAGGATGGCAAGTGGCAAGGGAAGCAGCCTATGCACCTTGAGCAGTCAATACAGAAGAGAGGAGTAAATGATGTAACAAAATACAAAGAGGAATAATACTGCCTAATGTAACCACTGGGGAATTTCCATAATCAAACAATGTAGACTAATACACACACTTCCACATTTAGTTTATCCATTCACTCATCCCTTTCTCTACATTAGACAACCCAAAGTGACATACCGAAAGCTACAAGAATATATCTAGTCACATTTCTTCCTCTTCTAAACGACGACGTCAATGTCGTCAAAGGTCCAGAAAATCACCAGGAAAATAAAGGACCGTCATTTTGTAATAAAGGCCCCTGACATATACCTTTTGAAATTTTTGAACCGGGTTATAGTTGACACCATTTCATTCGGGAAAAAATCAGACTGGATAACAATTACGCATGTATCACTTAAATTTTTGCAACTATCATTTACAAAATTACAAAATTTATTTGCCCAAAAACCCAAAAACCCATTAAACGTGTTGTAAAACATTAGTAATTTAAATAAATCTTAAATAAAATAAATCACTTATTGGTGTTTCAACTTTTTCACCCCTAAGGGGTGAACTATTACTATTTCGCAAAAATCATTATGTAGGTGAAAATATAATTCACCCGGGTCAGCTAATTTGGTAAATGCGGTATAGTGAGGTTGAAGCTGAACATGGTGTAGGTACTAAATGCATTAGAGATGTCTACATATGCGTTACCAATAAGAATGGAGTATCACATCATCGGTTCATATTCATAATAGGAAAGGGAATTATAAAAATTGCAGAGAAGTAAGAAAAAGGTGTGAGATGATTTGGGTGTCAAAATAGTGAAAAGGTGAATGATCAATGGTCAATTGTCCACAAAAGTTGAAAAATTGCCTGTCCAGTGCATTGCATGGACTATGAAGAAGGGAAGATGTTGTTGTTCACTCCATCCACTTCAAATCTCAACAGCCACACAAACTCATCACCAGCTCAGCTCTTCCCCAGCCAACCAAGCACTTGTTTTCTTTTATCTACTTACTTACTTGGACCAGATTGAAACGAATCCAATTTCCACTCTCATTTCATTCATCGCTAATAATTGACTATACACGCACATCTCTCAACTCCTATTTCCTTCACGCACTTTTCATGCAGACAACATTTACGCGTAATGCATTCATGCGGCTAGGTATTCCTTTTCCTACTAGTACACTTGTACGGAGATACAACACTCAATATAAGTTCCAGTAAACATAATAGTATTACTTGTATTTCCATTTTATAATTTTACGGACCACAAAATCTTCTTTAACTGTTAAGTCATTGTGAATAAGTCTAACCGCGGAAATAATTCGCGAGTGTTAAAATCCATTTTTAGAATAGACTATTGCAAAAAGATATCTGTATGGCCTTTGAAATTACCCCAATATCCAAAGGAGCTTTGATGCATGATTCTGAACAAGTTAGGGGTACCAAGTGTTTTTCCGGTACGATTACTATAAAGAAACTGTCTACCTATATAAATAATTGGTGATACAAGGCTGGCTACTGCTGGAGACAAATCGGCGCTTTTGCCCCCAGTCGAAAAAGAGTGTTTTAATTTGATGACGTTCTGAGTAGCATATACCTCCCTGTACTCAATGGTAATGTAGTAGGTACGTATTAAGAAGGATTTCGTTAAAAGTTTTACAATGTTTGCTGCTATGCGCTATCGTGTGTCTGCACTAATATCATTGGCTTTAGTTTGGATAAAATAAGGTAAAAGTGCGGATCTAGCAAATATTGTAATACAAGGAGCAGTGCAGTGGTTGTGTTTGTGTGTGATGAGATAGAAAGAGTGTGGAGAGTGGAGAGAGGGCAGTTTAGCGGGAGAGGAAGAGATGAGTCGTCGGTAGTCGGTGGGTAATAAGAAGACGGGATAAAGAGATGATCTATTGTCGGAGTGAGAGTATTGACAGCTCTTCCTGCTGGCATATTCGGGCCAAGATGATGTTCCGACGTCTGTCTCCTCTCCAGCCTCCTGCTCCTTCACACATTCACACTGCTCGGTGCTCCCTATTTTCTAGATGATTAAGCAGCAAATCACAGACACAAAAGCGAACCCCATCCAATTTCTCCCGTCTCTCGACTCTCGACTTGTATTTGTCATTCTGATTGTCTGCAACCAACGAGCCTGCCGCTGCCTCGCCGATCTCTCTCCCTTCTTTCATCACTTCCTCCTACACCTCACCTCATCTCCACATACAACTCCACGCCAACATAACACTCACTCACTCTTTCTTCTTATCCTCCGTATACACTTGTTTCCTTTCCTTATTTATACACATCGAGAATCTCTTATTGCCTTTGCACTACATTATTATACCCTATCAAACATAATAGCAGCACTGCCACATTATTTGCTACTATGTGAATTTGGCTATTTCTCCTATAGCACGCTTACACACGGACACCTTTAACTGAATATTAAGTACTTTTTGTAGGTAGGTACCTATAATAATCCTTATTACTATATGATCTATTATATACATAACAGCAATAGCAAATTACAAAGGCATTAAAATGTACAAATCATCAGAATGACCAATTTTTCCCCCTCTGTACCTACTCCGTATTTTATTTTCATATGATATAACATATGATTTCAGATCATTTTTATTATTAGCAGTATACAATACTATACCTACATAGGCTACATATATAGACACAATTAAAATTACGAATTAAATACGTACTATATTTCGTTGATTTCAGATAAACGTGACAAGTATTTCAATTTGCATGTCGACCTTTTCACTTTAAGCCAGTGTTAGTGTTGCTTCCAAATTATGCACACTCTGCTCCGTTGCATATAGTGCAGCTTAATGTAGGCAAAGGTAAATATTTATGTCCATATCGCAGATATCGACGAGGGAGGCCGAATTTGTTGTGATGCGAAATGTCGACTATTATTGCATTCACCTCCCTACAACCCTCCATCGCTCATTCACTCAAGGTAACCTTGTTTTCGGTAAGCGTCCATTGAACTACTAAGTCAATTTTTATTATCATGCCACACAATTTACCACATTCATTCATTTAATTAGTTTAAGGACTTTTCCATACCTCTACGCTACATACAAAGCTGCTTATTATTAATATAATATATAATTGTACTTACTATAAATACGGACACAACTACAATCGTTATAACATAGCTCTTAATTGCAGAAATTGTTAAATAATTATGGACAATACTATAATTAACAGCATCATTCTGCAAGTAGGTGCACAGTATTTAATATATCAAATAGGTAGGTACCTATAGGTAGTTCTTAAATATATTAGGTATGAATGAATTTTTTAATGTACCAAAAAGTGTGAATGAAGGCAATATATTTTGGGATGATTTTTAATTGTTTGTTAACTTTACTTTCCATAAAAAAGAGTAATTTGTATGAATTAGTAAAAAAGAATAATAGCAAAAAAGTATGCCAACGTCTAATTTCTTTTCATCCCATAGCTGGATAGCTAATTAAATCGAACTCGAAACTGCATTTTTAAGTGAAGTGCCATATCTGTAAAGCTATAAGGTATCAAGACATCATCGTCAGTTGATTGGATGGAAGAATGAGAAGACGCATCATGTCCTTTATTTACTCCCCGATAATTAGAGACACCTGAGAAGAAAGAAGTACAAGAACAGAAGCCAAACGCCAAAACACGACACACAGTCAACAAATCTTACGAGGAGGATGACAATTACATAAATTAATATTTGGCCGCCGCTAATTAAGACGATGGGAACGGAAATATAATGTTCTTTGGCAGATAGTGTTTGTACTTAGGACTGATCATCTTGAGATTTTTTTCTACTCACAGACACCTGTGTTTCTTCTCCTGTCAGTAAATAATTATTGATGTGTACTCGGGGTTAGTTGTTTTTAAGGCCCAATCTTGTGCGTCTCAATAGTTAATACTCATATGATAGTTGAGTGAGGTGACAGGTGTTATAGAAAGGATTATTGACTGACGAAACGACGACAAACGACAATGTGACAATGAATAGCAAATAAAAATGCCACTTTATACTTTTAACATTATGCACAGACAGGTAGAAGGACAGAAAATATATTTCTCCATCAATCACGCCTAACTTAGTAAATCACGTTTCACGCCTAACTTAGTAAAACATTCGCTAATTTCAATTGCAAACTGAGCAGAGAGCAATCTCCCTCACAATTTCATCCAGTTTAACTCACAATTACTGCTCTAGCTTGGTAAGTAAAACTTGGACAATAGACATCCACTAATCTCATAATGCATGGTCAATAGCGAGGAAAGCATTTGAAGGCAAAAGAGCATTTGGACTAAGCCTACAGCCTACACTTCCCAGTCATAGCTATAGCAGAAAGGATTCTATATATCTTTCGTGTTGTCAAAATACGTCAAAAAAATCCAAATATTTATTAAAAATCAGAGCCGAAATTTTCAAATATTATACGGACATTTAAACCCCAAAAATTTTCCTGACCTAACCTAACCTTACCTAACCTAACCATGAGAATAAGAATATGACCAAAAAAAATTTTGGCACCGAGAAATATTTCTAAGCCTTTTGTTGGCACCGTACTCAATTTCCTCCACTCCAACGTCCAACCGGACAAGAAGTAGGTGTAGAACTAACTGGGCTTGAAAACTTATACTTGAAAATTCCTACGCAAAAAGTATTTCTTTCAAAAAAGAATTAGGTACGTGGGTTAAAATGATTTAAAAACATAATTTTCATTCTCATGTGCACTAGAGGGAAAGTTTCTAGATTCCGAATAATATGACATCCAAAACTGTCCACAAAACTTGACCGACACCACTGTGGGCCAGGGCCACCAGTATCCTTCTATGAATCACTACGTCAGTCTTAAATCTTTTCAAAAATGTTTATCCAAATCATTTGCTACTTATATTGACTGTCCCAAATAAATATCTTCCTATGTTTAAAATGTTCTGATCTGGAATAATTTCTCAAATGCTATGCATATACGTACGTATATGAAAGCGCTTCCCTGTGTTTTGAGTTTTACATGTTGTCGGGAAATGTGCCATGCCACTACTCAAGAATTGGTCATTTTGTATCCCCGAGATGAGACTTGAGACAGAGGGGATTGAATAATGCCAAACGTATGTGTGACTTAAAAAGGCGATAAAAAAGAGTTGGATGTTATTAAGTGTGAATAGGGAGGAGAGGTGTGAGAGGCAGCTCCTTGGCTCCCTGGCTTCTGCTTGGACAATAAAAGAACTATCTCAGATTTCATCCGTTTGAAGAGCGTGATAATGTTTACTGTAAATATCGTACGTCGTGCCCAGCTAATTTATTATGCCAACGATATGTACTTACCAAAGTGCATTTGTTCTTACCCTCTGTCCATCCATCCAATATCACCCACCATTATAACATTCATAACTAGCACTGGCACTGCATGGCTATGTATTCAATGACAAAGCCTTCCTCATTCTAAGCGTCACTATAAAAAATTCCATTTTCAATTACCTGTAACGGCTGTAACATGCACCCTTGTCACTTTTGTGTCCTTTTAAGTAGATGCATTCACTGTTTAGTTTATAATACACCTATCTATAGAAAGGTGTATATATTAATTAAGATACAAATTCTGATGTTACTTTAAACAGAATTAATTTCTAATGCACACACGTTCAGTTGCTAGGAATATTTACCTGTCCCATTCTACAATATGCCCGTAAAATTATCTTACTCTATTGATATGCCTAGGCTGACTTCGTACAATTTTTTCTCACCTTCCAAAATGTGGCATTGAATTTTATTTGTGTCCGTATTTCATTATCCTTAAATAAATAGCTGAGAAATGGAAAATATGTGCAATAAGTTTTCGAGTGGAGTTACACTGTCCCTATTATTAAACATAATTACAATTTCATCAATTTCCTGTTGTCTTTAAAGATTGTAAGAAGTACAGCATAAGGTACATGCAGATCAAACAAAGTGATTAAATGTAGCGTCTGGAATACAAGATGAAATTCTAGATTTGGGAGTTAGACAGAGAAGCACCAAGTTGATATTTCAGAGACCGGAAAGCATTTAGATATTTGGATGCTTGCTCTGGGATTTTAAGTTTCATTTAACTAATTAGTTTTGAAACTTTTTCTTTTTTTCTCATTTTTTAAAAATTGCTTTGGTACTAATTGAAGTTGGGGTTCTCTTTGTTATTTTGCTGATAAGTGCTAAAATTTTGAATCGTAATTAGAATATTTGTGTCGTGTTTTATAAATATGGTCACATTCACTTACTTCACTTGACATAGCGACTTAGATTTTATTTGACACTTGGTGGCCGATCTTTGGATTTTAATATGGAAATGTGTGGTGTGATTTTATTGGGAGAAATACCTACCTATATCTACAAATGGATGCTGTGTTAGAGGAACTTAAATTACGGATCCGCAACTTTGAGACCGCAAGGTAATCTAACCTTTCAGATTTTTTCTAACCTAACCTAACCTAACTTAACTCAACCTAACTCTGCAAGGTTAGTTTACCTTGCG
>JABASI010006173.1:0-11213 GCA_019776505.1 Tomocerus nigrus
TACAATAATACCGTACTCAGTGCTATTCGTTTCGCAATTCCAATGCATACTGGAAAGTGTTATGCACATTGCGGTTACCCTACTTCGGGGTCTCAGCCTCCATTTACAACCTATTTCGAAGTTAAACTTTGTGTCGCATTTTGCCAAAAGATCTGAAAGACTGTACCCTTAAATGGAGATCTCTGAGCTCTTTAGCATTTTTTATTCTCATCTAGAAAATGTTCAAGTGTCTTATTTACGGTTCTATCTATAGCTATACCGACGCCGCCACTAATGCAGACTTCTCTCTCATAGTTTTCCTCATGGAAATCAACAATAAAATGCGCTAAATCAAAAACAGTCGGCTCTCATTCAATTACTTGATGTGCAAAAGGCTCATGGGCTAAAAATAAAGCACTTCATTATGAAGGCCTGCTCCCAAAGAAACGACTACTTATTTCAAGTGAGTTGTTTCAACTAATTTCAGGAATAGTTAGTTTGAAGGGCGCCCTTATGACTCTCAAACTTTTCCCTTTGTTCACTCCCAGCTACTGATTTGATGGAACGGACGGAGAGACCTAAAAGACCACTATAAAGACTATAAACTTAGACTATTCCCACCAACTTTAATTTTTAGCTTCTTCACTTCTCCAAGTGAGTTCTAGAAGGCGCAATTAGGAACTGTAATATTTACAGAAATCACAAATTATAACGTCTATTTGTAGTTAAGTATCCCTACTTGAGTAACATAAGGGTATGTAAACAAAGCTAATTTTTCCCATTTCCTAATGAGATCTTCTAAGTCTTTTCAAGAAATTGTCCTAATTTTCCACAAAAGAAGTCTATGGAATGATGTATTGAAAATTGCAATATTTTGAGAGAGTTAGTGAAACAACAACGGGGTAATTTTATGAGACAGTTGATTTTGCAATAATTCGGTATAATCTATCCTGACCAAGATAAATGTAACTAATTTTAATTGTGAGAAGGTTAGGAACGGAAATAAATAGATATCTACATTATAATCGATGTATAATCGAAGTATTATAGTCATTATTTGTAGGACCATAATATGCATACCTTTTAGGTGTAGGAATTAGAAGAGAAGGAAAAGAGAAAGCATTAGAGCCTGGAGCAATGGGGAAACTCACATGAATATAGTTCCGGCTGAAGGAAATGGCCCATTTTTAATTTCCTGGATTTTCCATGAAAATTTCTTGCATTTGCACTTTTCTTTGTTGGTGAATGGTGAAGTGAGGGAATGTAATGCAGGCTTTGTGAAGATAGACGGTGACATGACATGCTTTCCACTCTTCTTTCACAGAAGAACACAATCCAATCAACGCTTAGTCTAGTGTGTAATGTACAGCATGCAACAAATAGCAGGGAACGGGCTTCATTTCAGAGGTAGGTAAAGAATTTCGGCTGTTCACGGTTATTCCTCGCTATTCTCTCGGATTGTTTGTGCCACCACCATGCTAAGCTTTTCTACTAACAACTCACCGTTGCGTTGCTGTTGAAAAGTAAAAGGGGAGCTTAGGCGAGGTGGGCGACAACCATCATCAGCTAAACTAACTGTAATAACAGGGAAGTGGGAAGTAGGGATATGGTTTAGCATTTTAGTGACTAGGAATTCCCTTCTGGTTTACTCTAGAATTTCAAGTCGAGTCGATAGGATAGAATTACCTGCAGAGTCAGAGCGTATGAGGTTGTTATGCAGGCACTGTGCTGTCTTGTCTTGTCGAAACTGACAAAGCATCGAGGAAATAATAGTGCGTCCATGCACTGTCGAATTCGACTGACAATAAGTGTTAGTTTACTTACAAACTGCAATAATAGTCTCTCGCCCTCCAACAAAATCCACTCCTATGAATGTTACTACTCCAGCAGGGAACGGATAGCAATGTGTCTTCACTCTCTCTCTCTCTCTCTGTATGTCTGTCACAGTCTGACTTGACATGACGTGACGTCCTTCTATCCTCTAACTTCCATGTTCTCCCAAATACATGCATTACTTTACATTTGCATTCCTCACTTTAATATTTTATAAAATCCTCAAGAGAATCTACTATCTACCTATGCTCGACTTCAACCTTCAACATCATTCCACTGTCAACAACGCTCTAGAAATTCGAAACTTTCCCTACTAGTTGCCGAGCATTAACCAACATCTCAAGCACATATTCATGTGTTACAGGTAAAATCTAAAGTAAAAGACATACTACTACTTTTGTCCTAGGCTAAATTCAATGCAAACTTTGAATTTTTGACAAAATTGTAAATTGAATGAAAGAAAAGAATGAGACCACATAAAGTGAATCACAGAATATTCAACGAAAATTAAATTATGATTAACTAACAAACAATGGCCTTAACTAACAAACAATGGCCTTCTATACAGAAGGCCATTTTTTTCAAAATTTAGAAATAGATTTAGAATTGAACAAGTTTATTTAGATTAACAATGCACAGCGTGTTGCCGGTAACACATGGATGAGGTGCATAGCATTATTTGACAGATGTGCTTCACTGCTATTACGTTCGTATCCAATAAATTACTGTCGTGGTAGTGTACCTTGCAGAATACACTTTATAAATTAGGGATAATGCTGTAGTCAATAAGAGCAAGTCACATAGGTAGACACCAATCGCCATAAACTTATTACTTTTTCACTGTCGTTTTCAAAGATAAAGATAGATATTGCAAAACCACACGAAAGGGCTTTGTAATAATACAGGAACAAACACGACCGGGGAATAAAAGGGGAACTCCACACAAATAAATTGCACTATAGAAGATAGCGGTACACATACCTAGAGCATACAGAACAGCAGCCTTTGTAATATTTCTGATTGAATGAACTCGGTGGCAAGTGGTCACACACCGAATAAAAGAACAGCTTCTATAAAGGAGAACGGAAACCAATAATAAAAGTGCTAACGTTAACAGTGAAAGTAGAAAAAAAGATTTTAACGAGAAAGTTGAGAATTCAGTGAAGAAATCTTTTGGCTGGTACATTGGTCGTATCCACCTCATGTTCAAGTATCGCAATAGATAATGATTTTCAATTTCTGCAATTGACGAAACGTTTATAGAATTATTTGTGTTTTATCTGATCTCGGATTAGCGGATGCACACACAATAATCTATACAGGGTTGTCCAGATGTAAGTTTTCAGACGACTTTCACCATGAATATGACTCTTTTCACGCCCACATAGTATTAAAAAGTTATTTTCACCTCTTTTCCGGAATATTAAACTTTCACCCCACTTTAACCTATCTGAAAGTTGAATTTCAATGTGCAGGGACAACAAAAAGTAACTAGCTATAGCGTATGACTTTCTCCATGTAAATAACGTATCCTCGTATATCCTAAATAGCACACCAAAATGATTTCACCCCATTTCTAGAAAATACAACTTTAACTGTTATAAAAGGGAAAGTGAAGTGAATGAATTATATATGGTAGAAATGGCGTGAAAACTTTTGGTGTGCTATTTAGGCGTAAAAATAGATTTCATTTACATGGAGAAAGTAGTATGGCATAGTTACTTTTAATCCGCTGTATAAGTACCGGAAAAAGCTACTAATTTTTGTTTCGACATGTCATTTACATGTCGAAAGAGGTATAAGGCGCCTATAGTATTAGTACATTACGGTTTATAAATATTATATTGCTTTACTTATTTATAGCATTTAATTGAAGTGCATAACCAGGAATGGCTTTGCTACATATTTACCAAAGAGCAGTAAACTCATGAAAGAGAATTGTTGCAGGTGGAAAATGTAAATTATGAAAACGTAGCTAGCTTTTGTCAGCAAATCTGCGAGAGGAGCACAAACAAACAGAAATAAAGTAGCGCAAGTTTGTATTGTAATTTGCTGATGTAAAAGATAAATTGCATAGTTTGGTTAAAGATTGGCCACTGATGGCATTGTTGGCCTCTCTCCCTCTCTCAACAAATCCAGCCTAACAGGATTCCGGAAGTATTGAGCTCTACACAACACAGTAGGTAGGTAGATCCAGTTACAGCAGGCATAGATCAATATTGACAGTGAAAGGGAATCGGGCAGCAATTCACAAATGTAGCTCTCTGTTTAGAGTAGCTCTCATATCTTCATCTTCAACGGTTTACATTAGTTCCAGCAGCAGATAATATTACAGCATTACACATCGGACAGCATGTGCTCTAAACGGAATCTTTCTAATAAATACAGACAAACTATCTACTCCTGTGTGCATATTGCCTATCAGTCCCCCATCATAACCCTCCCTGCTACATTCTACACCGTTTTTCAACTTCCTCGACTCAGCAAAGTCCATAGCATGTATGTATACATTACATAGTACATAAGCTCCTTTATGTATCTCATATTTGCACAATGGTTATCCCTATGACTGTAATAAACTATAAAGGCATAGTCCATATAATATGTGAAATGTATAATAGGCTAAT
This sequence comes from Tomocerus nigrus, assembly GCA_019776505.1. Lineage (NCBI taxonomy): Eukaryota > Metazoa > Arthropoda > Collembola > Entomobryomorpha > Tomoceridae > Tomocerus > Tomocerus nigrus. Next base: position 4,440 of record JABASI010006173.1, read on the forward strand.
AGTTAGCTTTTTTATACTAAAAACTTTCACGGATATGAGACGATTTCAAATCAAGCCTGCGTATAGTGAGTGACCCGGTAAAAAACGTAAATATGTGTGTGGTGGCTTATATGTAGAAGGGCACTTCTGGTTCAGAAACTTTCTCAGCTTGACTAGAGAATTCAATTCAGCTTGTTTCTTTCTTCCGGACTGTCCGGAGATAACCTACGTAGAAGCACAAGTGCAACTAGAACAGTACATATCATAAGATAAAAAATCCAGTTTTTTCTCATAGCCAGTTTAGAACTAATGTTTCTTATGCTAGACATTTTTGCATGCTTCTATGGAACAGCTAGCAAATAACTGGTATGAACATACAGGATGATTTTTTAATGGTAACATCGGTATGTTACGTGAGATTAATATTTTACGCCAAATCATCACAAGAACACTCAAGTGAAAAATATTTTCCACTTTTTTCAACTATTAAAACCTTTCTTCGTGCATTTTTCACATGAAACACTAAAAGGTTAGGAACTAGGAAATTATGAAATTAGAAGACACCTTCATTACATGCACACAATCTACAATATTAATATACCGTAATGTAAATTTAAATACAGCTGAATTAATCCGAAAAATGACGTATCTCTCAATCAGTGACGAAAATTAGCAATATTCCACTATACTTCTTTAGAAAAACCTTTCCATCAATATCAGTATTAAATATATTTGTAGGTCAAAAACTCGAGGAGCTGAAACTTTTTTGCCAAAAAGTATCAGAGTAATTGTCATAGTCAGAGGCGTCGCCATAAAATACGAATCACCTCTTTAAACAGATAATTCTAGTGTTTAGTGTAAAAAAGAGAAATCGTATTAACATTAACATGATGAAAATGCTGTTACGTTTTAAAGAATCATCCTGTATATTTCCTAACCCCACCAGTAGATGCATAACATAAGAGGATGTCGTTCTCCCGTCTTTTCGCAATTGTATAGGCAGTTAAGTTTAGTTTCATATGAGAAGTTGAGTTAACTTAGTTTCTTATCAGATATAAGTTTGATATTGCTCACTAAGGTTTGGCGGTAAAAATCTGGTTGGAAGCTGGTAAAAGTAGAGAAAATGGTGTACCCGTGCAGACATGCATTACAAGTTTAGTCCGTTGTGAAGTGAAGTGAAGCGTGTGTAGGTCTAGTCTGGTTTGTAGCTTAATCTATCGGTTGTGTTGTAACATCGGATTGGGAGATGTGTCTATGTACATAGTGAATCCCCTTTGGGAGAGTCCTTCGTAAGTACAGTACTCAACTACCCACCCAGCACGGCACACCATCACATTCCCATAAACAAGTTATTTACTCAGAAACATATATAGAGTGTTAAACTGGATTTAAAAAGGAGTTGAATTTTGTTGTCGTCCCTGTGCTGTGCTGTCTCCTGTTCTGCCTTGTGATTCGGTTGCGAATCAAATTCTGTCGAAAAGAAAAAAACTTAAAAGTAAATTCAAGTCGAAACTACCTAAACTAAATAACTGAGAATAAACATACTTACCACTGAGCATACACACAGAGAGGGAAAATACACAAAGGAAACTCCGACTAAAGAGATAGAGATGGAGAAAGCAAAGTCATTGGAATGCTCTTGGCTTTCTCTCTTTCCGCTTCGTCAGGGAAAGTCTAGAGATTAGGCGAAGATTGTACTGTGAGGGTTATAGCAGGTCCCTACCCAGTTTAGCACAGTTCACTTCCCTAAGAAAAGTAAAATCTCCTAGTGCCAAACTGTACAAGGTAACCAAAAGTAGAGAGAGTGTGTTTGTGTATGTGGCCAGAGAGAGAGAGAAAGCATTATGGCTTCTCTTGCCAATGCCATGTCACACCATTCTTTCCCTTTCTCCAACTCACACGAATTTGTATTGTGGAATGTCGATGAAATTCATGTCAAGATCTTTTAAGAGTCCTCTTCTTAAGCTATGCCAAGAAAAGTTAACTGATGAGATGGTTGTGAATTATTGCGAATAGAATCCCAGTTCCCATGTTTTGTATGTAGCTAGTCATGCATCAACTATTTCTCTATCACTTCTCCATCCATTTTCCTCCTTTCAAACATCAATGTATGTAACTTTAATGTTTAAATAGCAACACTATATACACTATTATTCTCTTTATATATCTATAAAATGATGCATTTCTAGATCTAGCAATGGCATTTGATTCTGTGTATATACTAACTTTATTTCACTATCAAATTATTTTATAGAACATGAACGTGTAGTTTGAAAGTGAGGATGAAGCAAAATAAATGCATAAAATTTTCGCAATAGTTACATTTAAGATATTCATAGTCGACAAAATAGCAAACTTAGTTTGCGACTGAACTAAATAAGTATGTAAGGCATCAATAAAGTAGGTAACTATATGTGATCTACTTATAATATAACCAGGATCATCTAATGTGGAATAGAATAAGAAAACTACTAGAGATTTTAGAAGGAAAGGACAAGGACAATATGAAAAATGCAGAGTAGAAAGTAGAGAGAGGGAGAATGGATGGATGGATGGAAAATGCAGAACTCTAAGTTGGATGGAGTTGATGTAAACTGAAGTGAAGTCAGCGAAAGATGCCAAAGCTGCTGATGTGTGATGCGCACGGATAAGATCTGTATAAATATGTATGCACGGAATAGAAATAGCGTAGATCAGAGAAAACCACCATGAATTTCAATATCTATTTGTGTATGACACACAAAGTCTCTGTGTGATGTGAGCTTTCAGTCAACGCCAAAGAAGAATCTCAAAGCAAATATTCTTTACTTCAGCTGACTTGCCTTCATTATAGTACGAGAATAATATTAGGCTCTTATCTGCATACATCGTAGGTATGTACACACTATATGAACTATAATAGTAGTCTACCTAGACTGACTTGGTTGCGAAAGAAGCAAATATTCAAACCAGAACACTCCTGTGCAAAGTAGATTTATTAGAATGTATGTAGCAACTAACTGTGGCCAAAGCCTAACCATAAAAGCACTACCAGACAATATTTGCCAATAAAGTAAGAGCTGTGCTGTGTAGTGAGAGACAAAGCCGGAGAAATGCAAATAATATCCACATTCTGAACATGTATGAGGGGCATGGTGAAAATTCTGTTGTGTGAATTGCTAAAATAACTATAGGCAGTTAAATTCCGTGTAAAGATTGCAACGTGTGAAAAGGACACAAGTAGTAAATATTTTAAGTCTAAAATCCTTTATAAGTCATTATACGTGACATCTGTATTAAAACAACATTTATTTTATGCAGAGTGTCTACGATGATGGTGCTAGCACTCAGTTTTACGTCTAAGCAAGCATCATGCAAAAGAAACAATGCATGTAGAACAGATGGACGACTATTTAATGTACACAAAGCTAAATGTCATAGGTAAGTAAAAATATTCTATAGAAGACAGTATGTATAGGGTTCTTTCTTCTATAAGTGAAATCTTCCTTTTATAACACTATAGATAAGATATCCATTCATCCACACTCTATGCATTCAATTGCATTTTGCACTAAAGGAATATTCTATAGCTTGAAGGTTGATAAAATGACAACAACTTCCTCATCTCTGACTACTTTTAAATGCAAAGTGTCTTCCTGTCTTCCCTTGTCTTGTTTCAACTGATCGTTAGAGTTTACTTAATTGCTTCCTTCGTAATTATCAAGACGATTAATCTAATTTGCAGTCTAGCTAGTAGCTACGTTGACTCTGTTTGAATAAACTGTTGAACCCCGAGGAGGGAACCACTCAAATCCTCATTTGCATATTGGAAATGAGACAAGACAGAAACAATAGTCCTTCCTCCTTTCACCAAACTTCTCTCTCAAGGATAAAAACAATATACACACCCACCCCTTACTAGTATACTAAATATCCGATAGATATATATAAATATATTTTATATATTTACGGAGATATCTATTTCCTGTTAAAATATACACACTTATCTTTATGTACTTAATTACTATCTTTCTTTAAAGAGCCGAGTGAAAGTATACTAACAACGACAATCAGGTTAGGACATACGGCCAGTGAAACTAAACGTAAGGCTTAACATTGGCATCATAAATAGGATGTATATAAAGCCCCTTTTCACTCTGGTTGAGAGGAGGAGGACGCAAATGAAATGGCAAAGGATCAATCGAACAGAATCCAGCGACTTATCTCACTCTCAAACACTATGTACAAACACTGAGCATTTAATGTACAACGTAAGAGATAAGACCAGACTCTTCTCAACACAAAATACGATGAAGAACGCAAGGGAAATCCCTGGAGCTAGGAGTTCCAAGCTTAGGCCACCTAATCTCAATAATTAACTGCGGTACGCAACGCTAATGTTTCTCCACGAAAATTCCATGCATTTTCATGTAATGCCAGTTAAAACCACTCACTCTCACCCATGATACACAGTCTTGGCTAAGACACACTCCCAAGACTTGATTTCCACAAAACCCATTCATCTTCATGTTTTACACTGGGTTTCTTCCAGTCACTATCCCTTTACAACTTCTTTCATTTGAATTAAAACGGAACCATATCATGAATCATATGCTAAACTAACTGCAACACCCAGATGATGCATTAACTATTCAAACCTCCACTGTCTATACACTAGCAACAACAATAATTCATCAATTAACAACAACATCCATTAACATTATTTATGTAGGTAGATAGATTCCCAGGGAATATATTAACTGCATTAGCAGTTTTTCATAATGGGAACCTTTCTGAGATAAAAATAAAAGAAATCTTTTAAATAAATCCCTTAATAAATACCCTGTACTATGTTGAATAGTGAGACATGAGAGTTGGATTGATGAGATTAATTCTGCCTGATATGCTGTCATCATTAGCAATTTGAATGCACATTTTCTCTGCTGCCCCGATTAAAGAGGGCAGTCAGTGTCATTAACTAGAACAAGACTAAATTAACACATGTTCGCTCCCATCCTTCATTTGTGTATTTTGAGCACTCCATGATTTTTCCTACATTCATACCAATAATACATTTCATTGAGACAGTAGGTACAAATAACCCATAATAAGTGCAGACTTAACGTAAATTATATAAGTAGCTCGTTTTAAGCATTTCAAAAAATCTTTTGCTTTCAATCATTTTCTTTTTATTAATTCAATTGTTAACATATACCTAGATTGTTGTTGTACATTTTGCATTTCAAAAAATCTTTTGCTTTCAATCATTTTCTTTTTATTAATTCAATTGTTAACATATACCTAGATTGTTGTTGTACATACTTAGTTCAAATTCTGGTTTCATATGTTTTCAAATTCTCACAGATGCAGATGTTTACAAATGTTGTTAAGGAGAGACGAAACAGGCTTTCTCCCGCTTAATTCACAAGGGGTGGATATTTTCAAAAAGGGTGATTTTTGGACCCCGTTATATTTCTGGAAGAAAATTGAGAAAGCGCAAACATGTTTAAGTAGTTAGGTACTTAAATACCTAATAATTCTTATTCGGAATTTTCAAGTCTTTTATGAACGAAATCTACGGTGCTTGCGAGGTATGGGTCAGTAATAAAGAAAATATCAAAGCTACACAAAGTTTGACTGACATAACATTCTGCTAAACATTCAAATTAAATCAGTTTTAAGAACGGTTGTACCGTGGAACTTATTATGGAGGTGATAGAGGAATGTGACAAGATTTGGTGGTGTTAGTGTTACATACAGTCGGAAATAATTTCCTCTTGACTCCTCTTGAGACAAAGTTGGTTACTTAGATATTCTATTCCGAATGTTCACTTCCTGCATGCAATATATTAGTTTAGTGGGAGTGATATGCTCTTAAGAGAATTAATTCCCTTGTCTAGTTTTGGTGAAAGATTTGCTAACATAGAACACACCTACCAACACTCTACAGATTATAGTGATACAGCTCATTAGAGCTTCAATTGCTTAAATGTAGAGAACCTGAACGTATTCAGTAGTGTAATGAACGGAAGTATGGTAAACAGCCACACCTGCCCTTTGCATTCATGAATAATTTAGGAAAACAAGGATTTTCCAGTTGGTCTTGGAAAACTCTGTTCTTGGTATTTTGTATGGAAATGTTATGCTACAAAACACCACCGTAAGTAAATGTTTAACGTGAGAAGGCAGGAGGTAGACTAGTTAAAGTTAAGACTAACACATAACACATGGCACCTGTCAGCTTTAAAGCTGCTGGAACTTGATGTCTATTACAATAAGACGGCTGCTATATCATATTAGCACACTCATACTCAAGTTTTAGACCATTACTTTGTGAAAGATTCGCAAACGCATGAAGCTTATGGAACCACGCATTCACTCCAAACAAACAACTTTTGTAACATTTGACAGATTATCGAAACAGGACCAAAATATTTTTCAAACCTCCGGAAGCAATGCCACTAATTTTCATATTCATGTACATTATATCACAATAACTAAAACTATTTTTCTAATTGCATTATCAACGATGGTTATTCCCACCTTACAGTCCGGTGCATAAGTATAGGTACACGCACATTATTGACGATATTTCATTTCAATGAAAACTGAGGGGGCTCCAAATTTAACCAGTAGTGAAGCCAACTATCTTGACTTTATGCAAGAGAAATTGGGAATATTGCCCAGCATTTACAGGAATAATTTAGAAAAAATGAAAACATGTGTGGTGCATAAGTATAGGTACACCCACAAAAATCATTTTATTTTATTTTCTGAAGGCAACACGCGTAAGACCCGGACAAGTTTCAATTTTTG
>JABASI010006174.1:0-11210 GCA_019776505.1 Tomocerus nigrus
AGGAACACAGTAGTATTTATCTAAAGTATAGCTTTCAGCTGATCATCGGCCAGGGTTCGTTTGGTTTTATTAAAATTACTCCATTGTCCTCCGCATATTAGCAATGAAATGAGAACTTTCAGAAAACAAACCTTTCCGTAATTAAGTGAGGAAACCAGTTTATGGCAATAATTCATTTCGAGAATATGCCAATTGTTTTGAATCCTTGATAAATGCAATAGATAGTGATACAGATAAAAATGATGTTTGGTTAAAGGGAGTCCTGCTTTCTGGTTGGAACGGATACCTCTCTACATGGCAAAAACAGTTCAGTGTTTGAGGTCCATCAGAATCAACGCATTTTCTAAAGTGTTCTTCAGATCAAGCTCATCAGCATTGGCTACAATGGAGAATAATAATTCCGCTCAGTACACGTATCAGGTAGATATCCTTCTCTCTCTATGATCTGACGTTTACATTGTTTCGTCTTTTAATTTAATGGGAGATATTTTTATAATGTAAATAATATATAAGATAAATTTTATAAGGTAAAAACCAACATTAAATGCAGGTTTAGTGTTTAGTCCATAAATTACAATTATGGCTTTTACAAAAACAATAACGCTACGTTTTGGACTTTCCCTTAAATATATACAGTATGTATTGAAAGATAGAATACATGTAACTTTCTCTTTCCTTATGCTACCACCAAAAGAACTTTTCATTTTTAATACTTTTCTAGCAACATTATAAAGTTATAAAGTATACATACAGGGAAAACCAAAAGTAGCTTGGTATACACCACAGAACTTTCTCATTTAAATGACAGTTCGTCCTTTTACTCCTAAGTATGTAGCACATGAAAATATTTTCACCATTTGCATTTCTATGACATACTTTCCCTCATAAAAGTGAAATGAAAGCTAAATTTTTTAGAAATGATATACAAATCACCCCTACATGTAGCATACCATGCTATGTAGGGGTGGGGGTGATTTTTATTTTTACATATTTTTACGAACTGTCATTTACATGGAGAAAGTCCTACGGTATGGCTTTCCCTGTATATCTGTAATAAGTAATGAAGATGTTTTTGGGTGCAGGAAGCAATTACGCAACTAAATAAGCTACAATCGAATATTCAAGTTTTGAATGCTGCCAGAGTGGATAGGAATAAATCAGCTCAGGCGTCCCTTCCATCCACGAGACGAGCCTTAATTGGCGTTGGAGTGGAATTGGAAGAGTTGGATAGTCTGAATATCGTTCATGTAGCCGGAAGCAAAGGGAAGGGAACTACCTGTGCTTTCACCGAGTCAATCTTGAGACACGCTGGTTTGCGAACGGGCTTCTTCTCTTCCCCGCATCTTCTTGCAGTCCGAGAACGCATTCGCATCAACGGGCAGCCTCTTAGCGAACAACAATTCGCCCACTACTTCTTCACGACATTCAATAAACTCAACTCTGTCACGGTGAGTTAAAAATTGAGTTGCATTCTATTCTGGTGTCAATAAAATAAAGAAACCCATTCACAGGTAAATATTTCCAGGAAAATAAATCAGATCTTCCTGGTTACTTCCGATTCCTAACATGTATGGCTTTCTATGTCTTCCTGAAAGAGAAAGTGGATGTTGCTGTAGTGGAAGTGGGAATTGGTGGCTTGTACGATTCCACTAATATCATACGGTGAGTTTAGCAGATGGCTGGTGATAATAATAATATGCTGCTTTATGTTACACGATTATACTACAGGGTCCATCAAAAGTAAAGTTGGCATACAACTTTCTCCATCTTTTCATTTTTCATCATTCATCATTTCACGCTAAATAGCACACCAAAATTTTTTCGCGCCTTTCCAAGCAAACTGTACGTTCACCGCTTACAATTTTCCTCCACTTTTCGAGAAAAAGTCAAAGTGGAAAAAGTCTAATTTGATTAGAAAATTTTGTTGCAATTGTTTATCGGAAAAATATGAAATGAAAACGTTAAGAAAGTCGTATGTGAAGGTTTTGGTGGAGCCTGTGCCTATATGTATTGTTTTACAACTTTTTCGCACTGTTTAAATCAGGAAGCCGGTCGTAGTTGGGATAACATCATTAGGTCTAGAGCATCAATTCCTCCTGGGAAATACTTTGGAAGAAATTGCTGCCAACAAGGCAGGAATCATGAAGGAAAACGTCCCAGCTTTTACTGTACATTCACATCCACTACACATTCTTCAAGTGCTGAAAGAACGTTCATTGGCATACAAGGTACTTATTGACTCATAAAAAAGCGCTATATACATTACCTGATTTTCTTAGAACAACACTCGGATGTTTCATACTTTTTCACTTACTAAATGTCAAATGTGTATAGTGCCCTTTACTTGTTGCTCCGCCGTTGGAAAGTTACAATCAGTCCATTGAATTGGGAGTTGACGATGGAGAGGTTTCCCGAATAAATGCCAGTCTTGCCATACAACTAGCCAGCTCTTTCTTGAAAATAAAATTTCCTCACATATTTTTACAATCGAATAGTACCCCCAATGGTTTGGTCCCCACTGGTAAAGATAGACTTGGATACAAATCTAACTCACTTTCATTTCTCAGGATTGAAACAAGCGAAATGGCTAGGAAGATTTCAAGTAAGGTTTCTAACCACACTATTCTATATGAAATGAATAATAGAGAAACTGCAAATGATGTAGTCACTAATCACATTTTCTATTTGGTGAATTTTCCCGCCCTAGATTATTCATGTCAATGAAAATTTGGAGTATTTTGTGGACGGAGCTCACACGGCGGACAGCCTCACAATTGCACTGAATTGGTTTATTAAGAAAACTACTGAAAATTCATTTCGCGTTCTCATTTTCCATTTGACGGGAGACAGAAAGGCTGAAGATCTCATTAAACCTTTTGCAAATAGTGGAAAATTCCATTTAGCACTATTCTGTCCACTGGTCGTCTCCAGCCCCTATTCTTCTAATGCAGGTTCTGTCGGTAATTCCATAAATTATGCCTCATTTTATTTTGTCATTACTTTATGCGTGCCTATTATTTTATAGATAACTGGTCAGCACTGAGCACAGAAGATAATTTAATGCAGAAATGTGATAAACATAAAAATCTATGGCTGAGCTTGACCAGCGACAGTTCTAAGGCCCTGGTGTGCCCGAATGTTGATTCAACCTTACAGTTCCTGCAAAGACTTTCTATTGGACAATTAGGCAGCGATCAAAACGACAATCAAAATGAACAACTTCCTGGCCATTCTGAGGATAATCTCGTAGCGATCTCAAAGGGAAAGAGAATTAATGTCCTAATTACCGGCTCCCTGCACTTAGTAGGGACATTTTTGTCAGAGCTAGAGCCAGAACTCAGATAATAAATGTTACACCATAGGTCTCTGGGTTTTATTACACGTTTACTTTATTTACTTATAGCATTGTGCTTTCGAAATAAATACAGTACTCAGTTTTATGTAAAATTATATTGTTGAGCGTGTGAAAATGAATTGACTTGACTGGGTGTATATTATAATAAATAGCTACAGCCACATTTGGTGTACAGCTTCTGGTAAGTTCTGACTAATAAGGCAAATTCGGTTTCGTTAACCAGCCGCACAACTTCGTCTAAGACAGATTTCGAAAAGAAATAGCTGTAGAGAAGGACAATTCATTATTGATCCCAATGATCCCTATGTAGAACAGTAGAACGGTTGTTTTCTCACCAAAATTACAAAAATAGGGAAATGATTTCAAGAGGAACTAATTAGATCTGAAACTGGACGAACCCCAAATGAGAAACGAAAAAATTCTAATCTAAGTAGAATCCTTATTCTTATACTCTATATTTGGGTTTCCTTAAAAAAAGATAAAATGAACACCTTATTTATTATATGTCAATAATTATTGTATCGCAGCAGCACATGCGATCAATGGACAGAGCTGGAAGCAACAACACACATTTTTCTACTTCATAAACTAAAGACGCACAATGGTGATAGCTTATAATATTCGACATTAGACTAAAGATAAGAAAATTCATTCGTAAATCTCGTCAAATAACTACAATAATACTTTTTATAGAAAGTAAGCCTAGGTACGATGCGTTTGTAAGAAATAGCGATTCAATTTATAATAATATTATAGTCGCGTCGGGCGGGGGTAATACAATTTATAGTATTCTCAATATTCTCATGTTTTCGGAAATTCACTCTCAGAATCCAATTCATTTTCGGAAAACGTCGGGGATACTCTTGCATTCGAAGGACCATCCCCTACTCCACTTCGTTCATGGCGCTGAAAAAAGACATTCATAATTCATTAAATCTAAAATTACTTTACATTCAGCATTACACTATTCAAATTCGTCATCCTATTCGTCAAATGAATTTGGTAGAAATTAAAGCGCTTACCAATCGAGCTGAAGAGTAGACGTGTTCCAGTGAAGGCTCAGAGTGGCCACCTTCATAGTAATCTGTATCCTCATCGGAATAATCTTAAAATGTCCAAAATAAAACGGTGTAAATAAATAAATGTAAATAATGTAAATAAATTATAATATAAATTGTAGCACCTAGTACATTAGAATTTATGTGAGTATTTTAAATGCCGAAATTAACAGTTAAAAAACAAACATTTACCATCGTCAGTATTAATTACAGTGCTTCTAACTTTGCAAACCATTTGAGCCAAGTCGGTAAAATTGTAATTTCCACTAAGTTTATCGCCCGTGGATATTTCCCGGGTGCTTTTCTTCTGCTGATTTCCACCTGCATGGAGAAAAGGTAATATCGATCCCCCTTTCAACATTCCGTCAAAGTAAGTTTTCCCATGATTGTAGCCAACATCCTGTGAAAGAAAAAAAACGCCAACACATTCTAAGATTTTCAACGGCAGTCCACCACATACTATGAGAAATTATTATTAAATAATAATATTTCCAAGTAGGTACCTTAATCTCATCAAAACTACCGAACTGCAAAGTTTTGTATTTGTCAATGGGTGGTCGAACATAGTGGCAGTAGTCACTGTTGCGAACTTCCTCCAGTTGCCGCACACAAGACACATAAGCGAGTCTGGACTGAATATCAGGAAGATTGGGAACTTTGATGGGAACGGTTCTGAAGGGACTGGTCCACCTCTGCCACAACAACCACCACCCGGAAAGGGAATCTCCATAATTCGTTAGGTCCGTATCATCCTGAGATCCCACGTCAACAGCCAAAATATATCTAGCTCCCCGATTTCGCATCACGTCCGCTACACCCGAATTGTCATTGAATATCTTCATTAATTTCCTCAATCATTTAATCATAAAAGCCGAGTTATAAGATAATTTTATATTTAAATGGCAACAGTGAAGGTTTGGTCCGTGTACATACGATATAAGTCCCATACATATAAAAATACTACAGTAGAGCAGAACAGAGAACAGATTTAAAGAAACGTTTGGCAAATAGCACGAAAGTTAACAAATATATTTATCTTCCTCCCTCGCCTTGGGAATTCTATTAAACATCAGAGATGTGACATTATTCACACACATAATTATAAACAATTAGGTAGATATTTTCTAAATGGGAGCCAGTATCACTTCCGACTTGCTAAAAAAATGTTAGTAACAGCAATAGCATAAAAAAGTAAGAAGTAGGAAGAAGAGTAACCCGCCTGGGACGTTGTCTACGTAGCAGCCGTCGACAAGAAGGTGACCGTCAACTGGGTCGCACATGGGCGGGAAAAGTGGTACCCATGTTTCAGAAGCTCGAACATATCTCCAAAGACTCCCTAACCAAAGGTACCAAAATAATTCACAACAAACCATTGAAATCCAAGCGTTCCTCCCATCCAATCCACTGTCCGAATTCCTCTTTTTTTGACATGGAGATGTTATTCAGTAGTGTATCCGTGTCAATGACAAAAAGGTCACATATATTCCCCTTTGGGCTCCATTGCATTAAGTGAGACGTTCTCATTGAAAGTTATATAGGAGATTACAAGAAAGAAAAGTCAGAACTATGGCTATACTTGGTCAACTAATAATCACTTGCATGAACTGCCAGATAATCCACGGTTTATTCTTCTTCAGCGTGCGTATGATCCAAAATATCTTAATTTAAGATAAATTACTTTTACCTGTGATCTGTACTAATAAATTAGTTTAAAACTAAATTATATCTACACCAGGTAGCACCAAATGCAATTCAAGACACAAGCAAAATGCAAATCAATTCATTTGCAGTGTTTGCGGATATTTGCACTGCACTAATTTTCTACATTTAGGGATTACTTATTCACACTAGAGTACTAAATTAATGACTGCATTTTTATAAAACACTTGGTAATAAATAGGAAATTACTATTTCTGAATGTCCCAAATTCCAAAGCACAGTTCCATGTATAGAAAACTGTATAATCAAAGTAAAGTACACAATGAGCCAGCAGCTAGCTGACACTGACCTGTAAACACTAAGTAAATATTATGGCATGAATAAATACTATGTAAATACTAAAAACTATAAATATTAAAAATTATGATCTATTTCAACCATTAAGCACTAAATTATGATTACAATAATGATATAGCCAAGAAGAAGCAGTACATACACAGACCAAACGAACCTTTTCTGTTACCATTAATATTGATAAAAACCTACCGGGTAGATTAGCAATATACCCTCCATCAAGAAGCAGATGACCATCCGTTGGGTCACATAGAGGCGGCATGTATCCGCTCTAATCAAAAAATTTATACTTACAAATTTATACTAACAGATCTATCTAACTAGGATTAATAAAAACTATTTACTATCAAACAATAATAAGAATGAATGAATCATTTAGCTTCAAAAGTCAATAAATAAATAATAGAGAGCAATGGTACAGAAATCAACTCAAGTTTAAATTCAAACTACAAAAATATTTAAAATAGACCAACCAGGCTCATGGAGGCTCTTACGTAACGCCAAAGAGAACCTAGGAACCACAACAACTATTATTCATTGCCCTATACTTGTATCATGTCCTCTGACCTATTTAACTACATAATTACGAAATTATTTGCATAATATAGCAACATTCTTAATTAATATAGAGTACATTCCATCCAGCATACATCTTATTCGATCGATTCGATTTTATCTTAGCCATAACCATAACCAATAACAGACAAATAAAATTACGGTGCAAAAAAACGGGCAAAACCAAGGTAAAGGCAGCAAAATGCATTGACGAAAGAATTATTATCCAAACTAACATAACTACTACTAGGTTAATAATCTAAGGCTGTACTAAAAAATATATAAACATAAATGAAGACGGCAAGCAAAGGAGAAAACAAATCATGTACAACATTCTATTAACAGTGAGTCTCAATTGACCAAGTTTGTAAACCATAGACTATCTACACCTAAATTAAATACTTGCATTTTATAACAAATTCCCGATCAAAGGAAATTTTAGCAATCAATTTTAAAAAAACAGGAACAATTTCTGAACATTAATTATGTAAACCTCTGGAGAGTTAAGAAATAATAACAGCCTGTCTGATACTATTGAAATCACCGTAAAGATTTAACACAAGAGCTACCTTACTTTTTAGCATCGATATTTTGGACAATGTAAATAATATGTGAATAATTATTGGATAAGTGTAAATAAAAGGGGTTCTTACCGTGGGTATGTACCCTCATACAACTAGAAGTAATATCCGTAGTTACATTAAAATAGGGTAACCATAAGTCTTCGATTTGAATATCTTCAAATGTGTCTTTAATAGTCTGATTAAATCCGGCACCAGAAAACATCGACGTAATTGGATACGTCAAGTCTAACAATTGTCTCCACCATTGAGTCATTTTCTATCGGAATGTGAAATGATTTTCAATTTCAGACTATTGTAATTATGATATTAATAAATTATTAAGCATTGAAAATATTATTTAATTACCTTGCTCCAGTCACGTGCCTTTTGAGTCATCGTCGTAATATTTCTTTCAGAAGCCCACAGCGCTGACATAAATGCACCTGTAATAATTGCATGGAAAAATTATTGTTGTTTCTTCTTCTAGACATCTGAACGAAGGATATTGATTGATATGATCAAAATAAAATACAATTTTATTCAACTAACCTATGCTCACACCACCCACCATGTCAATTGGAATACCTGCCTCCTAATAATTGGCATTGGAAAATTATTCAACAAAACAATTAGTTTATAGTTTATGATACTAATATGTTCTACGTACTACATAAATAGCAATACTCGAAATTTAAAATCGAAAAGCAACTTATTTTTGTCAATTTTAGTTAATCTTACTTGGATGGCTTTAATCATGCCAACGTGAGCTGCACCTCGAGCGCCTCCACCGCCCAGAACAAGTCCTATGATAAGTCGAACACATTATTAATAAAAATACAACCTTCTTCGCTCCAGTTTTAGTATATATAGGTAATATACATGATACATAAATACTAGGTTATCCATTTAATACTAAGATTACTATAGCCAATATACTATAACATAATTTGCATACATTTTAGAACAGAAATTGCAATCTTTCTAAAAGCTGCTGATTTATTAAATTTATTTTTGTAGAAACATACTGGGTCAGTCAGAATAATTCTCAGTATCAGAATTGTAATATGATATTTACCTATGCTGGTTCCAGTTAACCACCTTGCAAGTCTGGAGAAATCGGAATGAATATTAGGTTCCGTTCTGATTAACTTAGAATAGTAGTCCGCCTACATTCACATAAAAGAAATTATTATTTATAGGTACGGGTACCCGACTATATAAGTCGTATACCTCGGTTCAAGAATCAAGATAAGTACCACGTAATGAATTCTTATGAATAACTTACCATTTTGATTCTTTTTGAGAACATTCGCTTGGGGCATTGTAAATGATGGTGAGAGGAACACCAGGTACGGGCATTGAGCCACGCAGCCGTGTTTTTCGGACGTTCTCCACCTTCTCTATGCAGGAGGACCAACTCCTTCTGCGTTCTTACAGCGAGATGTTCCAGCTGCTTTTCCACCTATTTATCAATACCGTTCATAAATACAAGAGACCAAAGTTTTTGATGTAGAAAATAAATGAAGGGCCAAGTTTGACGTACCTTTCCAATTTTGGGCTCTCCATCGCCCATGCCTACAATGAAGATGCAATCGGCTTGCCGAATGCACCGCTGAGTCCAGACAGTCATCGTCATATCGCACTGATAAAGAACGATCCGATGTTTGTCTTCTTGTTGGGCTAACCACGAGTTCAGTTTATATTCATTAGGAGCTTCCATTATGCTACTCCCTAAAACTTTCTTGATGTAATCCGAAGTCAACCTCAGAGAAGTTCCTGCGAGCAAATAAACAAAAAGTTAATTCCGTCTTCAAAGAAATTACTCAAGAATTAAACAAAACCAAGATGTGGTCGTTGTAATCTACACCTACGCACCTATGTTCGACAACGAATGCATGAGTTCATAAGTAAAAGCAGAAAGTGGGATATCGTCCGTAATTGCTAAAACTGCCACAGTACAAAAATTAACGTGGACAGATTTATTGTCATATCCGTAGCCAGCTGTGGAAGGGCCACCCCCAATATTACTTTGTTGCCAAGATCCTGTTCAAAATGAAAAATAAATCATTTTACTAGCTACTCTTGGTTTACATTTTAAGACATTATTTAAATTAGTTTTAAATTGCTACCCAAAATTCTGTGTCCCAATAAATTGATGAGACGCGTCACAACTATCGGGTATTTCAATTTTATGGCATTGAGGAGTCCCTCTGGTAATTTTGCCAATTCCGTGTCTCGGACAGCCATCACTGTAGAACTGCGAGGTGTGCACGTCAATGTTTCCACCTTCATTAAAGGTAGCAACGTCTTACGTCAGACCACTTCAAAATAAAAACATATAAACAATCTCAGATATAATTTAATTAATAGGATTCTTACGATTCCAACTAAATCCCCACGACCGTATTCGCCAACTAATTGCTTCTTTCCATCCTTGCGAGTGACAATGGACCTTAATCTTCCACTCAGAACGATGTAAGTACAGTCCGAATCATCGTCTTGTCTATACAGAGCTCGCCCACTTTCCACGAAGTTCCAATCCATTGCAAAATCAATTTGACGAACGAAAGGACTCAGGCGTTTCACAACGATGTGAGCTACGTGAAGAACAACCTTGGGCTTAGCTGACATAATTCTGTTGAACAACATTAACATAATTTTATCGAATATTACAATTCTCATGCAACACTTAAAGGTGTTAAAATTGAACTGACGCGTAGAAGGAGGAGCAGGACATAATGGCAACTCTGGCGTGATGTTTAGCTCGAATGGTAAAAATTGAGGGTTCTCCAGTTAGAACGGACAAGGCCCCCACGAATTCCCCGGCATAAGCATTGAAAATTAGCACATCCCGATCGTTCTCCTTTTGAGTCAGCGTCAACATACCTCCAAGAACATAAACTAAGCCAGCGTCCTAGTTCAGACAAAAAATATTCAAATTTTTTATAAAATTCACCTCAGGCATGGTTGATGCATTTCAATTAACTTTTATGTTCACCTTTTGTGTGTCTTCCTTAGTAAGGTATGCTCCAGCAGGAATATCTCTCAAATGGATGACATCTTTTAGAAGGCTGGAATCATCAAGGCCAAGACTGACGCGGAAACACTCCTCAGCTTGCTTCAACGCTTCTTCATACTCCTGATTAGATTCCAAACCAGAAAGGCCTGCTGATCTGCTAGGGTCTCCAGAGGCTGGAAAATTTGGCGGAATGCCTATGTTGATGGGGACACTGTGTCGCTTCCTGAGGGAAGGAATCTGCTGGACAAAAGGATGGACTTGAACTTCCGCCGCCAAATTGCTATTTGAATCACTAGAATGGAGCATGGTGTGATCTGAATCCAGTAAATCTGTAAACATGTAAAAATATTTATTAGCTACACCTATATCTATTCATCTGTAAATATTTCCAACAGAATTTTCATGCTAAAAACCGGACACTGTGACTGAATCTAACCTGGTGTACGATTTGGATCGTCGGATCCTGGAAAATGCATAATCGTATTGCGTCGAGTTGGAGAGACTGTGGGAACAATGCTTTTCCTACGAGGTGCTTGGACCAGTTCGTGGCTAAGACCCAAGTGCTGATGCAGAGCGGTGAATGTCACACGATTCAAGCGAACCATAATAATCTGAATTACACGAACAAAAGTTTCGGGATATTTTTC
>JABASI010006175.1:0-11209 GCA_019776505.1 Tomocerus nigrus
ATACCCTAAAATATTTTGATATGGAAAAAGTTGTGCAGTGGTTCACAATTATTTGAAAACTATATTATGCTTTAAATTACGTAGATGCGACAATTCTGTTACTATGGTCATGTAAAAACTTTAGTTAGTTTTTCTTGAATTTTTAACATTTCGTGATGCATTTTTTTGTCTAGATCGTAGGGAGAAAGAGAAAGCTAAATTCAAAAGTAACGAAAATTTATTTTGTGTTCCTATGCAGTCCTATATATTCATGACTCATGCATTTTGTGCGATAATCGATCGAGTATGAGTGTGAAGCCCTGCCTTTATGGTATCGCTGTCAGTAGGAAATACTTTCATTCAACAACGTGTCAGCAATGCTCTATACTATATCTGTCTATACCCTACTAAGATAATAATAACGGGAAGTCTCATCACGTTTCAAATACTGAGATTTGGAATGATGAGGGTCTGGCCGGGCTGCTCACAAAGTAACGTTGTGGGGGACTCAATATATTATAGTCGCAACTGGATACTGGATACGGCATCATTGCTCTTTCAATAGCTTCTTGTGAATATGACTCAATTCGTTTCTATAAACCCCGTTCCACAAGAGATAAGCAATGACAACCCTTTACCAGACGGAATTTTAAAAAAAAATGCATTATTTCGGTATAAAAATTTTGCGCAACCCCGATAAGATAATGCATTTAATGCACTATGCAACGATGCAAGCACTTCTGAAATTACCTAGGTAATTATTAGTTTTGAATAGTTTTAGTACATTGTAAATGTTGGCAAGCTAATTATCAGAAAGGAACTTGAAATAAACGAACAAAATGGAAAATACTTTGAGTTGACACTGAGTTTGCACTTTTGATTACATTATTAGTAAACAGATTGATATCAAACTTTTATTTCATAAAGCCATCAGCTATACAGTCTTAGAAATTATATACTTCGTTAGAAATCATAATAATCGATATATAATAAAACCTCTCTCATTTTATTTAGCACCGACCCAGGCTAGAACTTATTTACCCCCAACCAGGCAGCATTTTCTTGGTGAGCCAACCGAAATCCCCCAAATGTAGACTTCATTCTCATTAAAATCATATTCAAAACTGAAATAAATATGTTGAACAACTGCATCTCATACGCAATTAATAAAATTAATAGTCTCATGCTCATGCAGTATGACTGGGACGCACATTATCGGCGCATCCCATTTTAGTGGAAGGTGGGATGGGAGCCATATCCCAATAATAATAAGTATTTAGTTAATAATCAACATCAACATCACAATAAATTATTCATCAGCAACTCTTTGGAAATTGTTGCTGTATAAACAAAATTTGATTTTCTGCCTGCAGGATCATTACATATGTATCAAAAAAGGTAGAGTTCATTTTGTATGAAAATTAATACTATTGCTACTGATATTTATATTGACTGTAAATCAGTTTCATGTGGGGTTCAAGAATTGGTGATAATATAAGTAAGTATAGCAGGGAATTGTAGTCAGTCAGTAAATTTAGTTCATCATCCTAAGGGAAAATAATACGATCATCACACGCCAGGTGCGTGTATGGTATACGTATACTAGCAACGAAGAGTTTTCTCCAGTAAGTAGCTCACCGTTTGCAAATCATAAATATAAGTACAGTAAATAGGTATATACAAAGTATACATACATATAATAATAATATAAAATATAATGTAGTACCTACGGGTATAATAAAATAATGCACGGCACTGACGGCACACAGAGAATTCTGAGGATGAGTAGATTTTTCTGTTTCCTCCAATCGATGTCCGTACAATGCATTTTCATGAGAGCCAATGTACGACGGAGGTAATAAGCTTGATAAGGAGAATAATCTAACAAAAAGCAATCTGAATTATGATATACGTGAGTCGTAGAAGAGATCCGTTAATAACAAGGGGCTTTACTGCGCATTTAGCAATGAGGAAACATTGTACGTGTATCTTCGATTCATAAGGTGAAAGGAAACGACTGCTCTTGAATGTGGCCACTTGGGAAACTTAGACTCCTTCCGTAAACACTTACATTTGGGCCTTATGAAATAAAGATTATTTTGAGCGGAATCCAGAAAACGGTAGCAATCATAGCTCAGTCTTCTTGATTGTTTTCGGAGAAGTTACGGAGAGCGTATCGACGGCAATAAAGGACAGAAAATGTTGAGTTGGGAATCGGCTATTTGAATGGCAATCTATCTGTAAGTTGAACCAAGAGGCGGCCATCGGCCCCAGTCACCGATAAGGCATATCCGCCAGTCATAAGCTCCAAAAGCAACTGAAATGGTCTAATGACACGTAATATGCAAATCCGTAGTAGCCTCAATACGAGTGTATGTGTGGGGCTACAAATCATGGAGGGAGATTGCAAAGGTGTTTACATGCACAACTTGCGTTTGCAAAAACAGATCGATAATTTCGCCATGTGGCAGGTTCAAGGACCGAGCAACCTACCTACTGGAAAACTTACATGCCTAAGAACTTCCTTCATCCCATCCCAGAGGTTCCCGCCTTTTTCAAGCCCAAGAAGGAGGTCAACATCACACCAAAATCATTTATTTCCTTTCTGTTTACAATGTTGTTTCTTCTATTTGCTCTTTCTCCCACTTCCTTCAAACTTCAGTCCTATTTACATTTTCTTTTAGACATACAGCCAGACAACACTAGATCTACACAGAGTACACTAACCTGCTACAAATAAGATTACATGCTCTAATGCCAACTAAATCCAGAAAATAGAAATGAAACTTACCTATTATGTAAGTAGAGAGCTATGGGAGCACTTGCAGTGAAAGTTTTTAAAATTATTGCAGGCCTCGGGGCAACTTACGAAATCCTGTCTTCGTATAATATCCGTTTAATGAATTATAACTTTATCATGCATTACTAGGGGAGGGCGTACTTACTATTATACTGTACAGCAGCAGTGCGAATTAAGTCGTTTAGTAATTTGTTTGCAAGTAAAAAGGAAATGCAAAGTGTGACCGCTGCTAATGGCTCTGCAAAATTATCCTCAAACTGCGAACGCAATAAGATTTTAGATAACTACAACTGTGACAAGACTCAAAATAGAACTTGGGTGGGAGGTCAACCCAATGATTTTTTGTACGAAAATCAACGCAAAGACTATCAAAACATAATTAAATAAATAGCAGGATTCTAACGGTCAGATTTTGTAAATACTTTGGCTTCCAAACTTTTTGACATTGTACATCATTACGTTAAAAGTTACAATTATAATTCAAGGTTTATGATTGCATCAAGAAAATTTTTAAAAATAGCGTCGATGATCAGTATAAAATAATATGATTATACTAGGTATAAGGCATAAGGTATAGTGCAATATGCGCATTGCTTTAAAACAGATTTTCATAGCGGAAACTAAATAGAAGCTAAGTAGGTAGCGTAGATAGCAGGTAGCTAACATACAGAAAATATTATATCAACGGACAGTAGAGCAGGCACACGTACACGGTACACCATCTCTACAATAATATCTTGTTTTCCACTGTAAATCATTAAAAGGTGATTTATTAATGCAATTAATGGTACCTTAGACTAATTGAAAGAATCTTATCAGCGAGGGAGCTTTGTTCGCTTTAGTCGTTTGTGTAGGGCTAGGTCAAGCACCTCGGCAGACTTGAGACTTTATGTATAACGTGGCATGTGGCTACTGAAAGTGTGTGATTGCATCTCTTTTTGTTCAAACACATGCAAGGATGTAATATCTACATATTTTAGAGGCACTAGAAAAGGAACCCAATTCTTAGATGCCGACTCAATACACAAGTGGAATACCAAGCAGAATGATTGCTATAATCAGCCAAAATGCACGGCAAATCTTATATAACTTTTTAGACATAAATATTGAAAATATCGTGGGGTTATGTATGATACATATGATATGCATACATAGCAGAGTTTCTATGCTTTTTCGGTTGTCAATTTCCTTAGAGTGAACATGGTACCCACTCCATTAGTTTTGCCGTCCGATTCTTCCCTCTCTTCCATTCACACAAGAAACATGTAACATGCACTTTTCTTCACTTCACAAAATGGGAGAAATGCATCAATCTTTTTTACTGCAATAACATCAATCATGTAAAGCGATCAATTTTTGGAGGGCATGTATATCTAAAAACAGGCCAACGGACAAGGTGGTACTAGAAATTCAACCGACAAAATAAATTGGACTATAATATTTGCATGGGAATATTTTAATACTGTATTTTCATATACTCGTACATGCGTACAACATGCACTCTAAGAAAAGTAATTACGAAGTTGCATGCACAGACGACCTTACCAAAAGATAATTTCTTAGCTGCTTATCTAATTTCCCAGTTTCCCAGTCTTCATCCTCAAAGCACCATAATATGCTTAACGACTTGTCCAAACCCAACGTACTTCGTGTCTTTGAACTTAACAATGTTTTCCTTTCTTTTTCATCCCGACTTTAATTTAATTTTTTCATTCCTTTCATTGTGTTTATCTGCGATATTAAAAATATAAATTGACCTACTTGTAAGAAGTTATACTATGTGTACTCTGGCAGCAATATTTATTTGACAAAGGAAAGTCATACTAAAAGTAATAAATAGTAATAAATAATAATACCGTTTAAAAATAGCATAGTCTAACTAGAAAATCATTCGAACAAAAATTCAATGAAATCAGTATTAACGTGTTTCGTGTAACGGAGCTTAATATGTCTGTATGGTATGGTCTGATTATTCCGAGTCTCTACGGCAGTCGTTACTTACAGTAGTCGACTGTAGCAATCTAGAACGAGTAAAAATATTTCCTGTGACCAAGATGGCATTACATTACGTACCTACCTACATACATACGCCACCCCATTGCAAACTATTAGTTAATATAGAAACAATAATTCAAAATTGTTAATGAATTAATGTAAAAAAAATGTTTCATCTATAAATGGTGGACAGCCAGGACTCCAGGACGTTTGTTAGGTATCTGTAAATGTGGTCGTTCTATGCTAGTTTTATCCCAAATGACACTGCCATTCTTTCAAAATTGTCCTTTTTATAATGTAAGCATCGAATAAAGTTGCAATATTTTATGCTTCATACATAACCAACATTCAGGATGTTTTCCATCGTTTCAAATTCCATTTTTCATACGCATTGTAAGAAATTGCTGTGAGTACCTGCTTACATCTGTAATCGAGGAAATGTAGCAATTGGATATGGCACATGGAATTACAGATATGAATACAAAAAGTATGTATAAATAGTTTGAAAGAACATTGTAATATTACCACAAGGAATCGATTTCTTTCATTTTATGTCTTGCAATTGTTCGATGAAAGGATTTGGTAGATCTTGTCTCCGATTGAAGAAAAGAAGAGCAGCAGATCATTAAGATGAGAACTTGAAAGGAGTCTTATTTCTCATTTCATTATATTTATTTATCCTAGTTTTCATTGTAAGGATCCTTTTGTTAAAATATTGAATACACGTCGTTTTAATACTTAAGGAGGGATTGCCTCGTTGGAAAACTCTGACTCCGAGAAATGAGCGTAAGGTGAACTACTGAGAACCATATTTGAAATTGCCTTATATTTGTTAACGGTCTTTGAGGGCAAATTATGCAAAATTTTTTTTTTCATATTACTAGTAATAATTGCAGTTGTTAGGATTGAGGGAATGCCTTGTAGAAATGTATATTATCTGCAATACGAAATTTTCAAAATTCAAACCTAGATTTATTTTCTCCTTTTAACTTTCTGTCCATTTTAAAAGTTCCAGAATCCAAATTTGCAATTTTTTGATTTTAAATTACACGACCACGTTATGGTGCGAAGAGAGTGTAATGTATTCTTCATGGTATTTTTTTTCAAATTTTGCTGAAGGGGGCATAATTTGTGTCAAAGTCTCTTTGATGTTTCTGATATTTTGAAAGAGCAGTGCACGCGGCCAGTCTACAGATAAAACTATATACTATCCATGATGTATGCCACAGCGCAAAAACATACTCTGTACTGCTATGGTTTTATTTCTGTATTTAACAATAAAAATGAATATTACGGTTTACCGACCGTATATCTCAAATCAGTGTGCCCCTACGAGTGAACTATTAATTTTTCAAGAAACCTGCTTTACGAAAAATTAATTCATCCCCACTGAAATAAATTGTGGACCCCTATTAATAATAATATGTTAATGGCATACTAGGTGATAGTTTTACCATAATTCGTAAGCGGTCAAACCTAAACCTTATAAACGATGTATACCACCGAAGAACGCATCTTGCTTGACTACTATAAGACCACTTAGATAGAAATCACATTCAGCAAAATCGAAGCTATTGTATGTAGAAGCAGTAAAAGCATTAGCGAAACAAATTCAATGAAAAGAGAAAGTTTCCATTACAACCCCAAGTAACACAATGCCTTCAAAGCAGCTGCTAAAAACATGATCTTCATGCTTTTCTCAAACTCAACGTCAGTCATGCGTTTGGAGTATTTATAAGAGATGCTCTTCAGGAACCCAAGGCATAATACTTATGGCATTATTTCAGCATGTTAAATGAATATGCCTCAAGAATTATTTGGGAATCAACAGCAAACCTCAGTTCAAGAACAAAGTGGAGAAATAGAACAGCACATTTATAAATGGGCTCGATGGCCGAAAGGTATGGGGGTTGGCATGCCAGATTGAGGTCACAGGTACGGTTCCCGGAAGGGCCGATGGACAAAATTATTTTTTGGATGCTAAAATTTGTCCTAAAAACATGCTGAAAACATGCCACAAACATGCTCAAAACATGCCTGGGCAACATCCTAGCATCAGTTTTATATCTATTCTAGGGTATCAAACGATGTTGCCTACAACAATCCTGTGTCATGCTTGGCATGTCTCTGCTTTCATGCTCTCATACCTGGGGTTCCTTTTAAGCACGTGCTGAGAACGGCTTTGTGTTACTTGGGTATCCAGTAGCTCTATACAAAAATGGCGGAGACGGCGAGACCAACTGGAAGAACAAGTTGAAAACGTAGTTCACCCCCCTCGTTTTAATTCACCCCCTCAGAGTGAACTATTAATTTTTCGCATAAAAGGCTACGGTAAAACAAAAATTCACCCGGTCGAACTATTTAATACAAGATTTATAGTATATTTTCGGAGCGGCTTTACATAGTAAAATATAAACTCTATCAAAATAAAGTAGTTGGAAATAAATACTTATAATATTTAAAATATCAACACAAATACTTATAATATCAACATAATCTTTAAACTATAAAATAAAGCTAGTCAATGTGCGTATACAACGACATTGAGTAAGCGGTTCTCACAATAATAGTATGTAGATTCTTTATGCTGCATTCAATTTCGCGGATACATTCTTCACCACGGGATAGTAGAGAGCTGTTGAAACATCACGTGATCTCATGAGTGCAACTTATACACACATCACTATGACAATGACACCACGTGATGTTTCAACAGTTAAAAACTCAACTCTAGATTCTTTATGCTGCATTCAATTTCGCGGATACATTCTTCACCACGGGATAGTAGAGAGGCTCAATGGTTGTCCAGTAAAATGTCTTGCCATACTAAAATCGGGAAAGGCCAAGAATTTTCATCTTTGATCAGGTCACTTACCTGATCAAAAATGTCGATTTCTTGAAAAATCTTGAAAATTTTGAGCACTTGCAATTTTGATGACATTTTGCCTAAAATTCACCAATGCTATTCTCAAATCAGAACCGAGCACATTATTTCATGATATAAGATTTTGTGATGGGGAAAAATTATTTCAGGCAAACATTTTGGGGAAATTTTGTTTTTGTTAAAAATGATCATGATATATTTTGGTGACACTTTGGAGGGCCTTTGCAGGAGAAGTTGACCAAAAATGGGTTCGTACATGCGCGACTGCGCATAACCCATTTTTGGCTGGGAAATCGGCTTCACCTTCAAAACCCAACTTTTGTGCTATTTTTTAACACTTTTGTTCGCTTTTCCCATTTCTAAGATATTTCGTCCAACCGCTCAATATGATTTGATGTTATTACGATGTATTAAGGTACAGCAGGAACTGCCATGACTGGTACCTAACAGCACTATAGGAAACTATCCGTGATTGCTGCTTGCTCTTAAAAGTATCTTTGAAGAAGAATTTTCCGAAGAATATTTCATTTCGACTTTATCACAATACCGTATTGTATGGACATTTATTAGTCGTATGTTGTAACCTACTGTAATGAAATTTACGAAATAGTACGTTTACGGTTTGGACTTTTAAACGTTAAAATATTATGGTATCAAAAAAGTCGCAGTCCGGGAATCTAATGCGGCGTGGTAACCGAAAACATTAGTCTTTGATTAATGAAAAGGATGTTAGTTTGTTTAAAATAAATAATTTTTCTTGAAGATTTAGTTTTTAATAGACAGTAATTTATTTTCAGTTAAGGTTAATGATACAAGACATTCCTTCACCATTATTTTATTAAAATAGAAAGGCGAAGTTTCAGTTGAGTTTTATGATATCTAGATTAAGTAAAATTTAAGGACTTTCCTTTATTATATCTATAATATGTATTTATATTATATACCATATACATACAACAGGCACATATAAAGTGGTCAGAAATGCAGTCCCAACAAATTGAGATTCAGTCTGAAATATTGCCATGAATTGAAAAGTTTCTGTAATTAAGTTCTGGGAAGGAAATTCTGTAAAAGGAAAGCATTCAGGAGTTATGTTGCCTTAAATAGAGCAAGCTAAAACAATAATCCCATCCCCGTCTCTCTAACATTTAGTCTTTCTTGGCCTAAAAAGCATTCATACACATAATTAACGCAAGGAATGTCTTCCATTGTATTCATCAATCCCAAACAGTTCCACATTCCACATGATCAAAGATGAATACATCCGAAATATTGTACGTTCTTTAAAAGCTACGTGGTGAAATAACTGCATAAGAAAAATGGAAGCAATATTTAATACATTGGTTACTTTCTCCGCCATGGCTGTTGAAACATTCTTTTAACGCAATTACTGTTAACGTGCATAGGTATACAATATTTATGGAATTGATTTATGATTATGACTTATGATCAGTTTTCCTTAATAAAATAAGGCGGTGTCCCGAATCCCGAAATCAACAGATAGCAATAGGAGAAATTGTCTGTACTACGCTAATTATGACAGAATTAATTTTGCCAAATAACAAGAACTTTTGCACTGAATTTCCATGAATATTAATAAGGTAAGTACCTATCTACAAAATATTTATGGCATCGTTAGTTACGTCGTAATTAATTATTTTTGACATAATGTAATTATTAGGCCAGAAAATGAACAAAGATAATTGTCGTGCCTACTTTCCTACATCCGATTCTAAAGTAATGCTTACTACGCACTGAAATTTGACAGCTCTATATTTATTACTACACTATGACCATGTTATAATTAGTGTGAACTTTTTGATAAAGCTTGCATAATAACAATAAGTATTGCCTCAATAAGAAAGCCAAGAAATTGAGCAAGGTAAGTATGAGAATCAGCATGCTTTCTTCAGCTAGAAGTGGACGCAGCGGAGAAATGGCGAAGAATCAGGCTAAAAATAAGTGGACGTATTGGAAGAGCATACTGTAGTTGAGTATGTGCTGAATAGGATGTAAGGCTCTGTCACAGATCTCCCGTTAACATCCTTTAAAGGTTTCCTCTTTTGTCCTGGTCCGCTTCGAAGGCTTCAAAGAGAGCTTTGAAGTTGCCAGCTCCAAACCCCTGCCAACAACAACGTAATACACAATTACATAGAGGACAACTAAGTGTAGGCTTTCCATTTCTCATAGCGACAGAAACTCATTAATTCAACTTTCACTCATTTCCTATCTTATAAACAACTGACTTAATTTCAAGCAGCCTTTCCTAGAATATTTCCCGCATTCAACAGCAACTCTATTTTTACCGTTTCTGATGTTGTCCAATGACATTTGTAGTATTAGTCAGTATCCGTAGGTATAGAATTATTGGTAAAACACATCTCCATGAAATTACATTGTCAGAACTAATTTTCAATTACAGCCTTCCAAAATCAAAATCTAATTGAAGTTTCTCTGAGAATCGTACCAAAGGAAACTCTAGATGAAATGTTCTGTGCATGGCACACCATTGTAACATTACTCACATCTTGCAGATGTCAAAGGAAATTTGTCCGCTACACTTAATTCACAATAGTCGTCCATCCGTCCATTCTGTAGATATCATTATCTACAATTTTATGAGCAAACACCTTCAAAGCTCACCCAACGGTAGGTATCTCATTCTCATTAATCCCCCGAGCAAATAACAACTGAATTATGAAAACGTTTTGACTACTGTTCTTCTAACAATGCTATAATCTTTTACTAAAATATAAACGCTTTGAGTCGGACATAACTGAAAACAAATATCAAAAACACCACAATTAAGGCGAAACACTCTTTTGAGAAACTGATTTAAATTCATGGACAACACCTGAAATGTGTTCAGCTTACGTATAACGATATTCAATGGACAAATATCTACATAAGTCTACATAAATCATAAGTCTACATAAATCTACATAAGGGTCACATTTGCAGAATAGTTGTAATAAATACATAACATAAATTAAATCTATTTTCTATTTTTTTATTTACAATATTTCTAATAGGTATCTATTTACCTACTTAGAAAGACCATTTGTGAAAATAAAAATGAATGCGTCAAGACTTTTATTTTGATTATTTTATTAGATTTTATTTGAAAGGATTGTTACTCACGTTATGGTTATGCCGCTGAATGACTTCGAAAAACAGAGTCGGTCTGTCTTGCACCGGCTTGGTGAAAATTTGGAGAAGGTAGCCATTATCATCGTAGTCGATCAAAATGTGCAGTTTCTACAATAATTACATCCGTTTAAATAAATTAAAATCAAACGAGCTAAAAGCCACTGCCATTACTCAAGTTTTTACAGTAGGACGAACGTCGTCTGTGACGCTAATTTTGTGTCGTTAACCCCACACTTTACTACCGTGTAGGTACATTAAGATACACTACACTACACAGATAATAAAGTAGTAGTGATCCTTTTAGCTAACATCTGGACTTGGATTAACTGTACTGAAATAAACTCCACATAGCACATGATATGCAGCATTTTTATACAAACAATCCATTTACATCCTTAATT
>JABASI010006176.1:0-11208 GCA_019776505.1 Tomocerus nigrus
TTTAAATATGTGTACCAAATTGCAGGAATTGAAGGAAGAATGCGCTGAACTACTCGAGAATTATTCCATAATTAAAGAAGCAGAGAAATTAGTTGAACTTTATGCTGAATTAGCCACTACGAATGAAGCTAAAAATGGAAATGTCATTACGCCCAAGTGGTTGGCCCCTTTGCTCCTCATGATTGATTTGTACGAAAAAGCGGCTGTAGCATCCTCCAGACGCGTACGACTCAATGAAGTAAGTTTCTTCGTCTAGTAACCTACCTTAGTTAATATTTAATGTTAATGAAATGAAATTGTAATGCATGGGATTCGGAATTTACAGGAAACTGACCACGTGTGGAAGTGGTTTGATATAAATTCCGGAAAGTGGTGCACTTACTCCACTCAGAATAATTTACTGATTGACAAAGCGTTTTGGGAAGGAGAAAGTTCAATCCGTATTACGGCAGGGAGACGGCGCTATGTCATCAACTTCAACGGAATGATACAATTAAACGAAGAAACGAGCAATCGACGACCTATCACATTATGGCTTAAAAATAAGCAGGCAGACGCAAATGCACCAACAGATATGGAGACGAACATGGAGGTGAATTGGATGACTTCGGACTCAGAGAGCGAGCCGGTAGCGAACCTTTTACCTGTTCCTCCTCCTGCCAGCACCTTCACTCCTACTACTCCCATACCGGTCAACGGAAGGATGGATGAAACCAAAACCCCTCCGGCTCCGCGAGCAGCAAAGACGGAACCCCCGTATCATGCTAAATGCAAATTATACAAAGGCCTTGCTGAAAATGTCATCGCAAGTCTTGTTGTGTAAGTACATCAACGAAAAAGATATTTAATTTGAAAGTTTTTTTTAAATTAGGAATTAGAAAATAACAATTTTTAGCCGAGGAATTATTTTGATGGGACTTCTGTTTATGTAGGTCCGCTGTGAAATTAATGTCAATCCCAGTGGAACCAGAGACTCTGCATGCCGTGATGCGGTTGTGCCTTCGTCTGACGAGAAATCATGACGTTGCTGTGATATTCGCCCAAAATGGCGGTGTTCATCAACTATTGACTCTTAACCAAGGATCTGGATTTGCTGGATTTCTACCCTTGGCGAATCTTCTCATCCGTCATGTAATCGAGGATCCTGCGTGCTTGAAATATGCAATTGAAAAGGTAAGACAAGTCTTCATCATTTACGTTATACTTTCCAATGATAGTTCTGAAGTAAGTAGCTAACGTCTTGGTCTTTATTTTAGATGATGAGAGCAAAGGCATTGAGCACTGGAGCTTCCACATGCAAAGAGCTGCATTATCTTCTGCGGGTACTTGCACCAGTAGCTTGTCGATCGCCAGCGCTTTTCGTTGAAGTTGCCCGGGATATTTTACGTGTTGATATGGGATTCGTTACACGCAGAGGTAAATATTAAATGAAGCTTAGCAATTTATTTTGTGTAATTGTTAATCAGTGTTTAAGAAGGATTTTAAAATTGGGGCATGTTTTTGTAGCCGAGGAAGACATGAGACTGATAGTGAAACCAGTGCCGTGCAAGCCTGAAAGTTTGAAAACATTCATGGGCGAATGTGCTCGAAGTGTCATTCAGCAGTTATTAGTTGCATTGACCCTCCATCACCCTTCGGATGAAGAGGCAAACAATCAAGAGAAGAAGGCCACTGCTACTGCTACAAACAGACAAGGAAGCAGTACCACGCCATCGGCTCAGCAAGACGCTGATGAACAAGTAATCTTTTATTTTTGTAGTTACAATTGATACCCGTATTATGGATTATTTACATTTTCTCTTTAACTTTGCAGATGGACACAGATACCACAAAATCCCAAAAGGATAAAGATAGTAAGAACGAAGCTAATGAGCTTCAAAAGAAGAAATTGTTGATTCCAAAATACGCTATTTGTCAACTGCTGGCCGAGTCAGTACATTCGTACTCTTATTCTTGCAAAATCATTGCGGAGTATTCCTTGCAAGGTGGAACAAGTCCATATGTACCTGAGGTAAGACCAATTTTTTATTAATTTTTCGACAATACCATGAACAGAAGAAGTAATACGTTATTTTTAATTTGACAGGATTGTACAGCTTTGGCTTTTCTAATGGACCGGATGCTACCTTCTAATCAGTACGTCGGTGAAAAAGATTGTTCAGCGATCGTGCGGGACTTGGTATCTGCCATGGCTGGCTGTAACCATCTTCCAGAAGCGCAAGCAATTGTTATATCTGAGGTACGTACAAATAATATGTAGAAACACAACAGTTGCTTAAGATATGTTTTCATGAACCAGCAATTATTTTAATTACAAAGACAAGTCCAGAATAACCAATGTCTGGAAAAAAAAGTTTAATCAGTCACATTAACTATTGTTAAATGGATTTATAACGGTAATCATGTAACTTTAAATTGGCGATTTTTTAATAAAAAGGTGAAAGCGGCTTTGCAGCGTGCCTTAGCCATGAGGGAATGTCCTGACAAACATTCAAGAATTCAAGCGTTAGCTGGTCTTATTTGTACAATGATTGAGTCTTGTCCATCAACTCCTCCGACACAAATGGTTTCAGCAGTTAAGACGCCTCAATTATGGTAATGCCCGACTATTTTGAGTAGATCGCTCTCACTTAAGTGTCCCTTGTTTTTATATTAATTGTAGAATGTTTTGAATTTGTTCATAATTATGCATTAGAAAGAAGTTCATAGTTAATTGGAAAATTTATTTTTGTAAAGTATGAACCAAGCAGTGCGACTTCTGATTCGCAAAAGCGTTGTTGTCGATTTGGCTCGCATACCACACAATTTGGATCTTTCGAGCACCCATATGGCTGCCACAGTGAACGCAGCATTAAAACCATTGGAAGTAATTTCTCGAATTGTGAACCAACCTGTGAATGTTGCTATCCGCACCGGTGGTAAGCCTAAAAATGATCCGGCTCAGCCAGAGTCTGTCAATAATACTCATACAGGTTAATGAAGTGAATCATTTGTCCTACATTGTTAATTGCATGTAAATCCCTATACGATTATTAACTGAAATTCTCATCTTTATATGAAGGGGGAACTAGCAACTCGGACGGAACTCACGCCCAAGGCGAAGACACCGTAGAAGATGCGGATAATACAGAACATGACATTTCGGCTGCAGCAGAAAGCCTCCTTGATGCAACGTCTGAGAGTCATACACATGAACATGAACATAATGAGGAGCGAGATGACGAATTAGAGGAAATTATGGATCAGTTATTAGACAGGTAAACCACAAAAGCCTATATACATATCTATTATTTACCTAATCAAATGGTCAAATAAAGAAATGTATGAAGCATTAATTAACGCTAAAAACTTTTATTGGTCTATGAATATTTTTAATGCTATCTATGAATTTTAATAGAGATAACGCTCAAGGCGAAGATCAAATTCTGTCTGAAACTTTAATTGTGGAAGCCCAACCCAATAGAATGGACACAGAACAGGAACAGAACCAACGCGTAGATCGTGAGTTCAATAACACAACCTTTGAGGACGATCATGATCATAATGATACGTCAGAGTCAGATTCCGATCCTTCCGATGGAGAGGAGGATGGAGAAGAAGATGGTAATCACAGATAGAAATTGTTTTAAGTCTGGCTTTTTCATCCGAAATATTTTTAGGGCAATAGTGTATGAAAATCTATTTTGAACTATTAGGAAACGCTAACGATGCTGGTGACGACGACGACGAAGACGAAGACGACGATGAAGATGAAGAAGAGGATGATGAAGCAGGATCAAACTTTGATGACAGAGATCCAGAAATGATAGAAGAAGGATTCATTCGTTTTCCAGGTATGGATCGGGAAGAAGATATGTTGATGGTACAGTACGGAGGCGATCCGGAAAATGCTCCAGTATTCTTTACAAACAACACAAGTTACAATCTCAATATGGGACTGTTTGACGACCCGCTAATCAGTGAACATTCTAGCGGTAAGATAGTACAAAAATTTTGCTAATTAACTGATTATTTTAAGTAAATACTTAATACTTCAGTAAAAGATTACTACTTAATTTTAAAATAAGATTTTTTGCTAAAATTAAATAATTAGCTATAATTAGAAAATTATTTTCATTAAAAATGAGATTACGTTATTTAATGAAATAGTTAAATGGATTCTTATATTATTATTTTTTGTATATTCTAGGACTGCGTTCGACGCACCCATTGCTAACTCCCCCAATGTCAGACCCTCCAGTTACTGGAACAGTAACAACGCGAGGTCACCGCACTGGTCGACAACGCCGTTACCAATATATACAATTTAATCCACGACACCCACACCCTCCTGCAATACTGCAAAGGTTAATATTTTATTTAAAAACTGAATTTCTATGAGTTAAGACATGAATTAGGTAACTAAAGTATTTTGTTTTTGTGTAGACTTCTCGGTCCATCGACCGCTCAAGAAGTAATTCAGCTGACAACAGGTCAAGCTTTGAACCAAGGAATTCGTGATGCTAGACTGTTAGTTATGGACGCATCCACGGTGGGTATTTTGAATAATGATGAAGATGATCAGTTGGATCCTCTGGTAAATGAGTGCCGCAAGAGTCGAGTTGTGTGTAGTACAACGACCTTCTCTTGCAGAATACATATTTAGTTAATGGATCATGATGAATTTTGTATTTCAGGATCAAGCTATCAACAGAAACGGACCCGCTGGAACGAGCGGCTGCTTAGCAAATTATACGGCTCTTCATTGGTGGTGCGAGGAAGCCAAGGCTTTGGACGGAGAATCCATGCATGACTGTGTCGTTGGTAATTATGAACAGCAGTACTCTATCTTTTATGCATTTTTATTGTATCTAGAAATTCATAGCTAACGCTGACTCTGATATTTTGAACATTTTAGCTATAAAGAGAGACATCGTTGACACAGTTGAATTAGACAGAGACAAGGCCTTCCAAGCCCGACGTGAAAAAAGAAACAAAGAAGAGGAGGCCAAAAAGACTGGTATTTAATTTATGAATAAATTATTCTTGAAAAAGTTTTCATACTTTTCCCTTTTGTAAAGCCATAAGCCTTGTCTAAATTGCCCTTCTGCGTTTTATAGCTACGACGAATAAAGCAGCTGGAACTGAAAACATGCCTCCAAACATAGAACCCGATGTTGCGAATCAAAATGTAGCTTCAAATGAGGAATTAGGCGAGGCTCCAAATTTAACTACAGAGGAACCACCACCTGAGCCAAGAACAAGTGGCGAGGGTGCCGCAGCAACTAACTCATTGGATTCCTACTTGGGAACCCGTCCGGCCACTGCCACTGGAGCCACAAACGAGGCAGAGGAAGACAAAGATGACTCAGATGAGGAAATGGACTTGGTAAACTATTCAATCCCATTTAAAGGCTTAAAATATTTTATATCATTTTAACTATATCATTGAATATCTAATGACATTGCTCTCATTTTCTCTATTCAGGAAGCCAACATTGATGATGTGTTTGACGAGTCCATGCCTGCCGACAGACCTCATGAAAATCCCGAAGATCGTCTTCGTCGCTACCTGTTCGAGACGGACGTTGATAATGACAATTCAAGTAATGCCTATAATTAATTGTTTGCTTATTTTCAGTTATCAAGCACTAAGTAGCCGACATTTCGGAACGAGGTTAATTCGGTTATAATTTTGCAACTTGTGTGAATTTTGTTGTAGTCACTAATTCCAATCAAATTCCGGAGAACTCCGAGCCAGCAGCGGAAGCCTCCGCGCCACCCGCTCCCGAAGCTGCTCCTGCTACCGAAGCTAGACCTGCAGCTGGAGCCGAAGCTGCGGATCCAGTGCCCGGTCCATCAGGCACCCAAAATAATGAAGACTTCAAGAGTATTTTGGGAGATATTGACATCCCAGAAGGAGTTGATCCATCCTTTTTGGCTGCATTGCCGGAAGAAATGCGTCAAGAAGTAATCGCCGAGCATCTCAGGTGAGTATTCTGCAGATTCTTATCACATTTAATCCATTTCATAGCGTGCCAGTAAAGCATGCGAGGTGTTGGATCAGTCTAGGATTACGCTGAGTCATTCTATTGGGAGAGTGGTTGAAACGAAAAGACTTCCTCTCTATTCTAATCACTCAACGCCACTCTAGGGATTGGCATCTGAATGGAAAATAAAATATCTCATGATTACAACACTTTAGTTCAATTTATGTATTTAATATTTATGTAACTACTAAGTGAGGTCACTACGGTAGTTAATTATACGGCAGCACCTATTAATGTAATTATATGGCACGCATTGCAAATTGGAGGATCGCTAACTATAATGCGTAGATACATGTACAACTGTATTGTTCATCGTAAATAGTAATTCGATTTGCTTTGTTTTAATGAGTAGAGCACAAAGACTGAGACAAAGGTCACAAAGC
Organism: Tomocerus nigrus; assembly: GCA_019776505.1. Classification (NCBI taxonomy): domain Eukaryota; kingdom Metazoa; phylum Arthropoda; class Collembola; order Entomobryomorpha; family Tomoceridae; genus Tomocerus; species Tomocerus nigrus. Next base: position 6,413 of record JABASI010006176.1, read on the forward strand.
ACGACTGCTCCAGAAATACCGTCAGTCAACGTTGTTGACGTGAGTCCAGAATTTTTAGCTGCCCTTCCGCCCAACATTCAAGAAGAGGTTCTGGCACAGCAGCGCATTGAGCAACAAAGAAGAGTAGCCACTGCCAGTAATCCGAATGATCCCGTTGATGCGGAAGCGTTCTTTAGAAATTTACAACCCGCCTTAAGACAAGTTGTAAGTAGAATATATGAATTAATATCAATGTGTTGTGTATCTACTCTCTGGTCTCTTTCAGTATGAATTGGTTACATTGTAAATTATTTGTGATCTCAGATTATGTCAGACATGGAAGAGTCTCAATTGGCTGTCCTGCCTCCAGATCTTGCAGCAGAGGCTCAAAATCTTCGACGTGAATGGGAAACACGAAACAGACAATTGCTACAAGACAGATTTTTCCCTCATAATCATCACGCAAGCACTACCCTGTCTTCAATTCTTCGAAACAGCGGTTCGAGCCATTCTTTAGTTATGTCCTGCTAATTTATATCTCCTGATAAACAAGTACTAATTAGGAAATGTTGACTTTTAGGAATGCGCCTGAGTTCTCGATATGCACTTGCCAATGTCGCTCAGAGAGCCCAATGGCCAAACCAGTGGCCGAGGCCTGCACCTGCTTTACTTCCAGCTACAAGTTTATTGAAGTAAGTTAGATATAAATAAAACACTCTCCGATCCCTGATTCTATTTTATTTTGAGGTCGTTAACGAATTGAATGACTATTTTAGTTGCAAGTTCAAGGGGAAGCAATTAGTGGATCACGAAACGTTATCTTGCCTGTTGGTATTGTTGTTTGTGGACGAGCCTCGACTCAACACGGGAAGATTGCACCGAGTACTTAGAAATCTCTGCTACCATGCGACGACACGGCAGTGGGTCATCAAATCCCTTCTGTCTGTAATGGAGAGGGCAAATGATTGCACTTTGTCCAACTACCCAACCCGCGATCAACCCGCGATCGAGTATGCACCCGGAAGTCATCGTGGAGTGGAAACCTACCAAGCCACTCCCGAGAAAAAGTCACATTTTCAATTTCAAGCTCCATCCTGGCTCAATATTAGTCTAGATGCAGCCCTAGGATGCCGTGCTAATGTATTCCAAATTCAAAGAACGGGAACTTCCAGCAAGAAAGGAGGCTCAGAAAATAGGCACATATCTATTCACGCTCAAGCAGTCCCACCTATTTGCAGGTAAACTGTTATCCCAATTTTTATAGAGAGAAAATCAACTTCTGTCATGTTATGGAGTTTATATTTAAAGCCTTTTAAAACTGTAATGATGTTTTTTCATGTACAGACACACATTAGATGTGCTGAGTAATCTAGCCAAGAGTTTTCCAACCCACTTCTTACCAACCAAAGCAAAAACCACGTTGTTGTGTATGGAATCCGGTTCAAAGATTTTAAATAACGAAAAAGAATCAACACCTGCCGATGCTGCCAAAGCTAGAAATGCGTCCGTATCATCCACTGGAAAATCAAATAAAGCATCTGAAGGTCCCATTGAGTTTTGGGATCTTCTTCTCAAGCTAGACACAGCAACATCCAGCAGAAAAGTAAGTGAATGCATTGTCGATACGATTATTAATTTATTAATACTCCAGGGATCAATGGAAATTGGAAATAATGGACTCCCATGTGTCTTGATTTTAATGCTTGTTTTTTTTGTGTAGGGGAAAAGCCTCGCAAAAGTTCATTCCACGGCGACTATAAATTCAGACCAATCGACACCAAATGTTTGCTTCGAAGCGTCTCCTTTCGGTCAATTAATCTTAATGTTGGCTTTTCCGTTCGTCCGCCGAAGCTCGATGCTGACGGATAAACTCCTTCGTTTGTTATCTCTGATCTCTTTGGGAATACCAGACACCTCTGGCTACGGAAGAAAAGTTCTGTTGGAGGAGCAAGAAACTCCTCAAGATGCATCAACATTGATTTCTGAATCGCATTTAAGACTGATAGTTAAAATCATTACAACAAAGAGTTGTTCGGAGGAGGGGCTGGAAGAGGCCACCTCTCTGCTACTCAATTTGTCCTACGGACCTCCGTCGACCAGAGACAGGGTAATTCATCATTTCATTTCCATTTTCTAACGCCAATGCTCAACTCTTATAAAATTGAATTTTTTCTTGTAGATCTTATCGCTCTTAATGGAAGGAGTGAGAGAACTCGGGAATGTTGTTTGTGGCCACATTGCCGGACTCATGAACGAGTTGAAAGCGATGAACAAAGATGTGAATCCGGATGCCCGTGACGGTGTAGACGATAGTCAGCTTTTCTCTGATCAAGACGGAGCGGATAAAATGTTTAAGGGTACTCTGATGGACCGATTTACTAAGGAAACTGTTGTGATTACCTCCGGGGGCAAAGGGAAGGCTCCTTGTGAACTCCAGTTGCCCTCCATGGCTGCTTTAACTTCAAAGACATCCAGTCAAGCCTTTTTCTTGCGTCTCCTGAAAGTCATTATTAGTCTCCGAGAGGCCATACGCTTGGCAATTAAGAAACACAAAGTGAAAGGTCCGTTTCTCCTAATTATTTTTCCTCCTTGACTATTCTGTGATTGTACATAGAGATCTGAGTTGCAATAATTTGTAGGATCTGTTGGGGATTTAGGGGGACCGAATTTTTCTAGTACTATGGTTGGTGCTCTGGCTGATGGCTCTTTAGTGTCAGCTGTTACAGTTGGTATAAACGAACACACGTCGATGAGATTGCGAGAGGTTTTCCAGAGAGTGGCTCAAGCCGAGCTCGCCAGTATGCAGAGAGAGGAACTTCCAATGGATGTAGATCAAGAGAGTAGCATGGACGGGAATGAATCTCGCCCTGTGTCGTCCAATCCCACTGCTGCTACCGAAACCGGGGCTCCTGCAGCTAGTTCAAGTACCATACATGATAATAGTAAATCATCCACCGGTGATGCGGATGTAAGGACTCGATTTCTTCCTCAGTTTTTATCTTGTCTTTTCTTGTTTTCGTGACATTTTTATATGGAATTAATATATGCATTGTGGTTTTCCAGGCCAAGGATACAAATAAAGTGACATTTGATGAGCAGAAACTCTTACCCCGACTCAGTATGGTTTTGGATCTCGATAGTTTGTGGGATACGTTGAGCAAATGTCTCTTAGAGTTGGGCCACACTCCTGATCATCATGCTGTTCTTGTTCTGCAGGTAACATTTAAATACAACTCATGATTTCCGCATTTTATTTTGGAAGATGTGAAGGAGTAAATAAACTGAACTTTAAATCGCAGCCTGCGGTGGAGGCCTTCTTTCTCGTCCACGCCTCCCACTTAGAGCGAGAAGATAAGAAAACGACCGGGGTGCGGGAATCCAGAGAACAACAACTGGCTCACTTGCAACAGGATCTGCCGCCCGTGTCTCCGATTATACCAACTGAACGGCCTAGTGAACATCACCTAGATTCAGAAATGACAGAGTCTCACAGCAATTTGTCAATGCTGGAATCAACCCAAACGGTTGCTGTTCCATTAAAACCCGATACTCAAAAGTTTTTGAACTTTGCTGGTACAGATCTTTATTTACTAAACCCTTGTTTTGTTGAAATTGACAGAAAATTTTTTGTACTTAACAACCATACTGATCTAAATTTTAATGCCATTTAATTTCCAGAAACTCATCGTACTGTACTAAACCAAATCTTACGCCAGTCGACATCTCACTTGGCAGATGGGCCTTTCGCTGTACTTGTAGATCATACCAGAGTTTTAGACTTTGATGTGAAGCGGCGATACTTCCGTACTGAGCTCGAAAGACTAGATGAAGGTGTTCGTAGAGAAGACTTAGCCGTTCATGTTCGTCGCTCAAATGTTTTTGAAGATTCCTTTAGAGAATTTCATCGTCGCACTGCAGAAGAATGGAAAAATAGATTTTATATTGTGTTCGAAGGTTCGGCTCCGTTCAATATTTTTTTATTTCCTCCCACAAACTTGCATTTTATGTTACGCCTCTTAAGCAATAAGCAAATATCCGCAGTATTTTTCTGTGTTGGATTCCGGATATTTTGCTCATTGCAGAAGTTTGTTATTTTTAATAGAGACAAGTTTGATTTAAATTTTAAATGATTGTTTTAGGCGAGGAAGGTCAGGACGCTGGTGGCTTACTTCGTGAATGGTATGTGATAATCTCTAGGGAGATTTTCAACCCTATGTATGCTCTTTTTACGATATCGCCCGGTGATCGAGTTACCTATATGATTAATCCTTCTTCTCACTGTAACTCGAACCATTTGTTCTACTTCAAATTTGTTGGAAGAGTAATTGGTAAGGACTTTTTAGCAATTTAAATTGTTTCACTTTTGGTATTTACCTGTTAGATTTGTAACGTGGCTAATTGATATTTGTTTCCTTCTCAGCCAAAGCTATATACGACAACAAACTGTTAGAATGCTATTTCACACGCTCATTCTACAAACACATATTAGGAAAGTCCGTGAAATACATAGATATGGAAAGTGAAGATTATAGCTTCTATCAAGGGCTTGTGTTTCTCATGGATAACAATGTATCCGAATTGGGTTACGACTTGACCTTCAGTACGGAAGTACAAGAATTCGGCGTAACTGAAGTGAGGGATTTAATCCCGAACGGAAGAAACATTGCCGTAACAGAGGAAAACAAAATGGAATACATTCGTCTCGTTTGTCAAATGAAAATGACTGGAGCCATTCGAAAACAGTAAGCCTTTATTTAAATATTTCTATTCCATAGGTCTCGGAATTGAAGTAAGTGAATTCCATCTTGGTCCCGTCT
>JABASI010006177.1:0-11207 GCA_019776505.1 Tomocerus nigrus
GTCATTCTGCCGGCTCCGTCCCTGCATCTAGAGTTTCTACCTATTCTACATCGATGCTGTACACAGACAATGGAACAGTTGAAAACAAATGTACAAATTAATTTTTTAATAATAAGGAATAATAAAGGATAAAGAAGAAAGGATGAATAAAGAGGCCTCCCTCGATTATACATTTAGGTATTACTAAATGAAGCAACCGTCAACACCAGTAGCGGATGGACAAGCAGAGAGCTAGAAATATGTACAGGGTTAGGCATTTAAAACACTGCAGAGTTTGTACATACCTACTACAATTGCAATTTGCAGTTAATACTTTGCTTGACCAACCTGACTGATAGAGAAATGTCAACTCAACACCATAATATGAGGAGTCGAATGAGGATAATTTTAATGTCATCGTCCAATTGATTCAAAAAGTATAACCGTAAGTACCAAATGCAAGTTTGGTCAAGCGACACAGTTAAAATAATGCAGTGGTACCAGAAAGCTTCTAGCCATATTATTGTTTTAAATGCTAGCACCGTAGATTGCCGCATATTTTCATAAGGGTGTTCATGCTTAGTGCATGTCTGTAATTTATGTTTGATTTGACAATAGCGTCACGCCAAACAAAATTTCCTGAAAACAATTATTTCCTAAGCTTGAAGCCAAATTGGTTAATATAGCAGTTGTCATTGTCATTTTTGTTGATTAAATAGCCTGCTATTCATTAGCGTCAACTGCAAAATGGAAATGCAACTCCTTTTGATCAATACAATTAGCAAAGCAATTAATGATACAGATGACATCGAAATTACTGTTACGTATGTATCGTTTGGAAAGTCTTTTAATTCTTTAAAGAAGTTGTCAGTGAGACGGTGGACTGAGAAAATTTTCTTACCGGGCAGTTCCATTTTGTATTAAAATATTTCCTGGGTGCAAATGTGAGCCAATTCCAGCTGGAAGACCTTTCATCCGAAGCTCCAACATGGCCTCCAGTATGTGGCAAGATAATCTCTGAGCCTGAATCTCGGGGAAACCCGTTCCTTTGCCAATGTACTTGCTTCTCCAACTGTCCGCCCACGGACTCTGATGGTGATACACATAATGCAAGCCGATTAGATTCAAATAAATATAAACAAATATTTGTGTTTTAAAGCCGACCAACGTACTTTATGTTGCAGATCTCGAACACTCCCCCAAGTAGTAACAGGAGAGACAACAATGGCAAACGGTCTATCAAAATTGTCAATGGTGACGACCTCTAGATCTAAAATGGGGCAAACGTAAGGATGTTGAAGAGCTCTGCAGACCTAAATAGAATACAGTATTTAAAATACTTGTTTAAAAAGTATTTATAATGGAAATGGAATATCATGCAGTGAATGTCAATTTTTTGCATAAAAGACATTTTTCGGAGAAAGGTTTTTTAGGTCTTTGTGATATAATCGCTACATCTATTTTCGCTATACTTTTGCATTGAAAAGTGCATTAGAAGCAATTTGCATAAGTGAGCACGACTATTTCGGGTTTCTGGCGAGCATGGCAGGGGGAATAAAGTAAATATGCAAAAGGATATGAGTAGGTATAATTGTGCAATAATAATATGTTTACAGACATTACGAGGAAATGGTTGGGTGGTAGGCATGAATTAGTAATTGAGTAGAAGCGACTGCAGACAGACAGTGATACACTGTGACTGTTAGCTGCGGTATAATCGGGGCAACAATGAGGGTCAACAATAGTGCACGACGTCACAAAAAGAGAGTTGACGTATGCATAGGAATGTAGAGAGGAGCTTTACTTGAATCATTGCATTTTTGGAGGTCGGGTCGATAAGCGGACTTATCGTGCTGCAAGAGGTGACAGTCAAAACTCTCTCTGCACAAACTCTTGAGTCGCATACCAAATACCACAATCGATTAGTCCTCCAGCCTAAATTCCCCGGACAGAAACAGACGATAAATAAATGTATTTATTAATGTATTTCACAAGGTCACTTAATTTACTTCCCTTCACTTTAATTCACTGACATTTCCATTTAGTTCCTCACCTATATCAGGTAACTGGTCCAGAAGAACGTAGCGCCCGTTAGCACTCTTCAGGTAATTCATGCAGGCCATATGCCCCGCTGCTTTCTCCGAACGGATCATCCCGTTTTGTTGAGCGCTAGTTCGTCCTTTCGGATACGTCAGCTCACTCATCTCCGTCGCCATCAATTTGTCACTCAACTGGCTGTAATCGCACTGGAGTGACCTGCAAACAAAAAAGTGACATTTGCTAATTAATAATAATATTTCAACCACTTTTCGAATATATAATCATTTTAACCAAACAACTAGGTAATTTAATTGTTCTTTTCATCGTCTGAAGTACAAATGCTACATGTAAAAAATAATGCTACTAAATATAATGCGTTGAATGAATTTTTAAAAGCCTTACATATCATTACTAGTAAAATGCTGCTTTGACCCACAAATTCCCATTTCGCACAGTAAGCAGAATAAGCACTCAAAATTATAATTTTAACTCCACTTTTTAGTTCTCGTGGGATCATAATTTAAACATGAGAATATAAGTAGGTAATATTTTATGCTCTTACTAAAAACTCTTGACGTTGTTACAGATTCTGTTGACCACTAATTGAAAATTGAAAATCTACTTACATTCCTGGTTCTGCCTCAAAATCCGAATCATCCTCAGCCATTTGTGTAATTTTATTGGCTTATGATTAGAGTAAATTAGGAAATTGCTCTTGCGAGTATTGTAAAAAGGTTCGTGGTCGCAGAGCACAGTTCAACGGAACTTTATGACAAAGGCTTTTAAGTTCCCGGAAACAATTGCTCTTATCACAGCTTTGTTAAACGCTAACAAATAGTTTGATTTTATTTTTCTATTCAGAAACTGCAGAAGTTTTAACGGTAGGTGACACACTTTTAGGAGTTGAACAAAAGCTGAAGGTTAGTTCGTGAAGGAAAATGTTTGCTTTTCTCAGACTCACAATAAAAATACAAAGAGAATAAGGAGAGAGAGAGAGAGAGAGAGAGAGAGAGAGAGAGAAAGAGAAAGAGAGAGCGGTTGTTGGTGAGTAAATTGGGAGTAAGTAAATGTTGGTAACGTTGATGTTAAACTCTTTCGTTATGTATTAAACATTTTCTTAGAGAGAGGCAAGAACAGAATTGAAACTAAGCTAGAGCCAAGCCAAGCAAACATTCATCGTCTCTTTCTGTCAAGTAGAAATATGTGCTATTGCTATTACACATACCTACATATTCCTCGAAGGACAAGGCTATTCGATTTCAGCCAGAGAGTGGCCAACTAAGAAAGACATTTGCTTATAGCGTGTTTTGCGTCGAATGCCATCATTTATGTACAATATTTACTTACAATATACGAGCATAAAAGGAATCGGAATTCGCCGGGCTGGATTACAGAATTGGTAATTATCCGTGCACATAATATAATGTACATAGCCAGAAGGAAATATATTATAAGGAGCACCTTGGAATTATAATATTTATAGACTACATATATACATTAGCTAATGTACATAAAAAGGAATACATGGCTGAATTTATTATTAACTAAAAGCTCTTGCTCATCCTAAACATTTCCTGCCAAAATAATATTCTCCTTAGCACATGAACCTAAGAAAAATATCAAAAATGTCCCTCAATTCACCTGTGAATACCTTTTGAACATATTTATGCATAAAGAAACAGAAGGTGTAGTTAGATTGATATTTTCTGTCCACTTAATAAATGGCTTAGGTAAGTAACTGTGTTTAGCCTGAGTTGGCTCCCTCGGACAAAGTCAACTTATGTAAAGCACTAAAATGCAGTAAGGGAATAACATAAGCAATTCAGCTCCTTCTACTTCGGGACGAGTCATCAAAGATTCATGACTTGCTTTTTGGTGCTCCTATTGTGTCACTGCGGAACAGGAACACTTCCACACTTCCACCTCCACCATGTATTATTTGCCTACAAACGTGGCTATCATATTATTTCAACCAACACAGCACTACTGACTGACTGACTTGATAGTCACCCACACTTGACACAATGTGACTTCTTATCGTTAGTGGACTAGACTCACTTTTATTACATTCGTGGATATCGTTGGAATTTTGGAATGGACCTACCTACCTAGTCAAATGCCAAATAAAAAATTCTTCTCTTTTAGTTATTGCCATTGCTACGGTTTTTCTTACGTCAAACTGTTGAGACTTGAGACACAAAAGCATGGGCCCCAATTTGTGCGTTATACTTACTTACTTTCCACTAGATCTGTTTCAAGATAATGATATGTGCCATTCGAAATGTAACATGGGCACACTATTTCATTTTTTATGGCGAATCCTGTCAATAAGTCTTCAAAATTACCAATACAAATTCTGCTCATTTATATAGACATCAGCTAAGGCTATCCACCTAATAAACATCGCTAAACTGCGGACACAAACTAATTTTCATGACACAATAATACACTTCAGCATCTTTTCAATATCTGAGTATTGGCGTGAGGGGGCGACTAAAACTTCTAGCTTAGGTTAATTACAGACATGTAGCAGTTAACTCCCATGTGCCCACGCAATGCGCATTGTTATGTCGCTAAGCTACTAACGGGCATGCGATGCTAGTTAAGAAGATTATTACTAAATTACTGTAATTGTAGTAATCTTCTTTGAATAGCATGTATAGCTTGAATTTGTTGGCATAATGATTCCGACCTATTCATAATATCCCTATAAATCATTCCACAATAAACTGTATCGTCTGGGCCAATTTATTCTTATACTCAAATTCAAGAAGCAAGCAATCAAACAAAATCGTTTCTCTAACTAACGATAAATAGAAAATCTTCCTGAGCAACCACTAATGGACAAAATACAGTAAACTTGTGAGTTGTTCGGCAAACTGTACTTACATAAACAGGATAAAATGCTCCGCCGTCCGGCGTCCTCGATACGTACTTACGTAATTATGTATGTACGTAATTTAGCTTGTTACTCTATTTCCTGTAGGAAAACTTAGAATAAATAGGTTACTATTAAAGACGTCCGCTAGCCTAACCGAAAATCCTTTTGAATTATTTCTATGCATAAACCTTTCGAAAATATCATGTCTGTTTACATGCGTATGAGATATGAAATTACAAAATTGCAATAAAAATTATTCATTATTATACTGTGCCGTAAATTCGACAGTATAGTACTTACATCTAGGTATGTATATGTTGCAGTCAGTTTGTACAGTCGGTAAGCATATAAACGTAGTAAGTTTGTAAAAAACATTTTTTTGAAATTCCATAAAAGGACCCACAAGGGTTTTTATGGACATATAAACCGCTTTTCTGACACATTTTGAGGTACAGAATTTGACAAAAATATTCTTGATTGTGTAATCTGATGGAAGATAGTTATTAATTTGATTTTAAACGCGAAAATTTGGAAACGTGGCATTTCGAACAATTAATGTAGTATAAAACAAAATTTTGGAGGCATTATTGCATTTTTATCAAATTCTAAACCTCAAAATCTGTCAGAAAAGTGGCTTATATGAACATAAAAACCCTTGTGGTTCTTTTATGGAATTTCGAAAAAAATTTTTTTTACAAACTTACTAGTACGTTTATATGCTTACCGACTGTACAAACGGACTGCAACATATATACCTACACCAATATACTAATAGTAACACTAAAACCTAACATTAGCATAATATTGGCATCACAAGCTATTCTTGGGTTTCCGCAACGTAAAACACTAAATACATTCTTCGTCATACTTCATGTTCATATACTTTTTCCTTAAATTTTAAAGACGCGTTTGTGTAACGAAACTAAGAATTTGCTGCTGTTTAAAACAGAACGGTATGGATTGTCCACATCGAGGTACTTAATTCTGCAATCTACATAATATACTTGACATGAGAAACTTTCCTAGAATTTTCTAATGTGAAAAAATAAAACTTATTAGTTTAATTTTTAGAAGCACGCAAGGCAGATAGACTGTTTATCGATTTATATTTAAGTACCTATAATCAGTGCAAAAATACAACACCATATCAAATCAATTTCTAAAAAGTATTAAAAAAATTTTGGTGAGTTCAGCGATAAAAATTTTAGACATTCGTTTGTATCTTTGAGATGATAAAAATCTATGAAGCAATATTTTAAATCTTGTTTGCCATCATGAATGGGTTAAAAGTTAAATAACGAAAGTAAACATATTTTGATTGGATATCCGAAAATCCGTATGTACACAGTAGAAAATTAAAAACTCCATTTTCACTTGAGAAAGCCCAAGATCGCAAAAGCATGGACAAGAGAAAGTGAGAAAAGGTAAAAGCACGAATAGAAAAATAATATTTTTCTGTGCCAACGATGCTAAAGAACAATGTTGCATGTCAGAAAATAATGCATATTTAATAGGTTTATTATTATATAGCCATGAAATGTTTGCTTAGAAATGCAAGTGAACAGCTCAGTTCCAAAATGCTATAAGACAGTAAATCATCGTGAGGAATAAACGACAGGTAGTAATAGCTGAAGATAAATTGACAAGACAAATATTAAATTAATCAAACCATAAATACATTATGCATTACTCCGCAGTCTGCACATATCGCCGAGTAGAAGATTTTCTACTACATTTGAGTGTGATTAATCTTAGATCCAATTGCGCCATTTGCTAGATGACTGCTGCCGAGAAAGGATACCTAGTCGTGGCGTGTTCGTGCCACGCTCATATTAATTCCATGGTTATTCTGATGATTATGAATTTGAAGCACGTACGTATAACACCAGCAATGGGATGGCGATATATGAAGTCGAGCCAAGATGTTATGCAACTCACAATGTACATTGACCTAATTTTTTTTTCCATGTATCTGTCAGTAATGGTGAGTTTTATTCCGGTAAAAGTTGCGTGCCCGTCTACTAATTGTAAGATATTTCTCTGAACTATACGAATGTGGTTACTGCACGCATTGCACTCGAACCTTTTACGGATGCATACGTTCCCTATGTAAATGTAACCACCTACGTATAACATATCGATATACCTAATACATAATATCTACTTAACTCTCTCATGTCCATGCACCAAAGAACCAAGCCATTGCTTTTACATTCATGAAGAATCTCTTCAAACTTTTTTAAATGCAATTCTTTTTTGTCTAGTACAACTTACGTCATAAAAAGTAGAGAAAGTAGCAAATAATCAAATTATTGTACTTTAATTAATTATTGATGACAGAATCATTAAATTATAATAGCATTAATCAACTGCCTAAAAAATTATTGAAAAAAAGCTAAACAGTGAAATGCATTAAGAGATAGCGTTTGTGTTCCCCCGGACATGAGGAAACCCTCCAATCTAAATCGTAGCAACGTGCATTGTAGAAATATCCGTTCCTACTCTACCTGAGTTCACCTGTACCTACTGTGGTGATAGTGTTGGCGTTCGATTTTTAATCGAGAAGGCCGTGCGGAGTACAACGGCAGGTTCTTCTTATTTTATTAAATAACTGATTAGTGAGTCCAATTGAAGGGAGTGGAGCCCACATAGAAAGGATAGAAGCCAGACAGGAATCTTATCAATATGTACATGTACATGGCTACATATTTCTATCTGATGAAATACCGGCAGCCTTTCTCCTCTCTCTCTCTCTCTCATTGTTCGCTAGTTGTGCAGTATGCCCTGCCGCTTTCTCCGGTGCTCTTTAAAAAGTATTGATCGCCTTGTCGGTTACCTTTTCTATTTTATTGCCTCACTCACACATTATTTTCTGTCATAGTCATAAAGCAGTAGAGCAGTTAAGGTTACGTTATGGTAGTGCCATGGAGTGAGTATTTGAGGCGACTGTGAGTTCTTGAGGTTAGTGGAAAATAGGAATGTTATTTCACGGTTTTCCATTTCAATTAAATACATGTGGCTAAAAGCCATTGTCTTGCTTTCGCTTATAAATGGCTTGATTTGACTCACCTCGCTATATTGACACACTGAGTCACATTACTCGACTATAGCCGCTTGGTATAGTCCAGCCTTTTACTTAATAAATGGGATAACTAGGTAGGTACTTTATTTATTGGTATAAAGAGGTTATTGGAATGGCAATTTGGCTACTAGACTCTCATCTACCTGCATGTGCTATAATTTATAATGCCAGGTACTTTTCTATATCCTCCGTGCATCCTCCACTAGTAAAAGCATGTGGCTTTACCACTCACAGCAACGTTTACTTTCCACTGGGGCCCAACCCAATTTAACGTTAAAATAATAATAATCATGCAGTCTTGGACGACGAAACTCTTTTAGCTCTGCTGATAAAATGTGGGAAAACGGCATTTGTTGGGCGCCTCTTAACTTTCTACTTTCTGCCAAGAACGATTCCAGACTAACAATAAATACATGGCAAATTGGAATAGGATTGCCTTCTAATCTAGTAATAAACATCCAACTTATGTTAATTATAATAGTTAATGTCGTTTACTTCAATTTACCAAGATTTATTGCTAGTGCTAGGACTAACTTCATTTTTTCACTCTACAATCAACCAAGGAGTCCAAGAGGGGAAATCCACTTTCTCCCACTGGACTGTAGGACTTACACTACTGATAAATATTCAAATGAAAAACTGTATTAAATAATAATGTTACTGACTGACCGTCGTTGTGAAGGTAGAGCATGAACTAATTACCAGAATACAGGACTTCATAAATGTCTAATCTACTACATCCTTTTAAAGAATTTAGATGTGTCCTTTTCCGCTCTATCTAATGCATGGCCTTGAATGTGCCGCATTGAAAATACGCGACCACAAATTATCTTTACATGGCTTTTCACTTTAAGAAAAATAGATTGCTGTGTTTGACATGACACTGTGCATCCTTCGTCAATACACTCACAGAAATACAATGGGCAATACAATTACTAAATATCTTAACTAAGACGGTTTTACCATTTCTAATGCTTTTTTAACCTTTGCATAAGTGTTTAGTTGTGCGCTCCTATAAAGATAGTTTAGCCCGTTTATCACAAACCTAATGTCATTCAATTCATGTTTTTTTTTGCTTTATTGCCTGGTAGTTTGCATTTGAGTGTTGTTAATTGATTGCACCAGTGCGGTGTACATTTTTCCTTGATATTCAAAACTACTCCTATACGTTACGATGTCAATAAATTCAATAGCTCATGAATTACGTGTGGGAGTTTTCTATTTTAGGACAATCAGTCGCTGCAGTAATGGATTTGGCGTAAAATACAATTGCGTAGTCTCAGTGAATGAGAATGCGACGTGAAAAAACAACTTCTAATTTACCTGTGAACAGAACACATGGCAAGTATATTTAGTCTGCCAGGCTTTTCAGTGAGCGCTTGTAAAACAAAAAAAAGCATTTACAATTCACAGTACCTGCTAGTTTAGTATTCAGAGCCCACAATGCAATTATAGAACGGAAAAGTTATAATTAACAAGTGGCGTGCTACATTACATACCCAAAGCACATTCTTGCTAATTTTTAATTTTCTTACGTCTGTGAATATTCATACACATGCATACACATGTGTCGGTTACCTCCTCTTCCTGCTAACTTCACTTACTTATTGTATCAGAGAAATTGACCTTTGCAGCTAGGAAATTATGAATTTGTTAATTACTACAGTTGATAGTTGATGGATTTGTGTCAATGCTAATTGAATTTATTTATTCACAAATCTTTAGTATAAAATCATTACAACCAAGAATTACCTAACAAATAAGTCACTTACTGCTTAATATTCCTCCTAACTTGTCAAAATATATCTACATGATTTATTTTATTAAAATTTTATCTGAAACCCAATCGCTGTACTGTGTATTAATTCTTCAATAAACTTCTTGGATAGATTTGTAATGTTTGCTTTTATTTATTTAATAAATTCCTTCTTATTTATATGTAACTTGATTCCAACATACATGCACATTAAAATAGCCCTGTGTTAAATGTATTTTTTAGCGCTTTTGCAGCACAAAGAACTACTTACCTATACAAAACATTTTTTTAAAACTTATTTATCTTAAGAGTAGCTTCTAAGCCACTAAACAGGAATTAATTAACAATAATGTAATAGTAAAATCTTCTTCAAGCATCAGAGCTAAAACAGCTTTGACTGCTTGCCTTTAAAAATTAAACATTTTTTCCTTCAATTTATTGAAACTTAAATATTCTTCAAATTTTATGAAACATCCACAGATACCTATATATATACAGCTTTCAGAACTATCTAAATTATACCATTTGTTATATTTTAGAGAATGATTGGTGAGGCAATAAGCAATAACTCAGAATTAAAATTTTTAACGTCTGTTACTTCAATTTAATCACAACAGAAGTTTTTAGGATAAAAAACAAAAACGTAATTATTACTCCCTGGATAAAATATTTTTTGCATGAAAACGTGACGTCCGAAATAGCAATTGTTGAATGCATAATTATACCTACCTACTAATAATCAGCAGTAGGTACATACATAAAAGCTTGCAATTTAGCAAAACATAATATACAAACAAGTTTTTTCTATACCTAGGGAGTTAAATGGTGGTTTCAGATAAATGTATTACAGTTATTCACTACTAATTTTGTAATTGCTAATGATTGCATGATTTTCGGAAAGATTCCGCAATTATATCAGTTGATGCGCACTTATGAATGAAGATAATAATGGAATTTTAAAAACTTACTTGACATGATTGGCTCGAGATGAGGAATCCTTAGGAGAGTCTCGACAGGTAAATGTATTCGCTACAGAGGAAAAAAATCTGCTGATAGATTCCCAACTGGTGGAAGTAGTTGATCGTGCTTCGGATGAATGGTTGTTAAAACCTGAGGAATAAAAAATTCCCATAATACAGTATTCGGAATTGATAGAAACCCAATTTTAGAAAGGAGCATCAAGTAATTGATGATAGTTCTGAGAAGCAGTAATAATAGTTGAGGAGCAGGAAGCTATGATTCTCTTGCAGTCTCTCAAGGCTTTCTGACTTTTAAATACTATGTACTGGGAATTCCAGTCAAGCCGGTTAATTAAATGGGTCTGACAATTATGCAATTATTCCTAAAATTACTGCAGGCCTTGTCTAGCAATAAAAGTAATAATATCACTTGGTTAGGATCTGTGTGTCTGTGTATCTAGAGAAATGATTATTTTATTGGTTCACAACTAGTGCTGAAAAATTAACGGG
>JABASI010006178.1:0-11206 GCA_019776505.1 Tomocerus nigrus
TAGTGTACCTAGGTATGTAGCAGTATGTATAAGAAAATGTTACAATTTCCTGCGCGATGTAATGAATTTGCGTTTACAGTCAGGAAAAATAGTTAAGATGACGGTAGTTAATTTTTATCCTAAAATAAAAAAGTCAAAAAAAATTGTTTGAAATAATAATTTGCACACATGCGTAAGCCCATTTTACTATGGTTTATTACATTTACGTTAGTTCTAATATGTAGTTGAAAACATGTTAGCTAACGTGTTATTGCTGTTATAATTTAGTGATAATTAGTATGTTCAAATGAATTCGTTTACAGATAAGATATAAATGGGTGCCGTCATACATAACATCATAAAGGATGTCCGGTGGAAATTAAAAGCTGAAACTCAGTACTCCACACACATTACGAACAATAATTATATGATATCTTGAGTACTGAGTCTCAGTCTATATACCTAATAGCAATAATAGCAAACACAACTGCCTAAAAATTAAAGACACACCAAGCAAGTTATGTAATTTTAGTAAGAGAAGGAAGTCTAACCTTCGAAAAATACCTCTACCTGATTGATGTCTCTATGTCTCTTGGCCATCATATAATTATTTATTAATGTTATTTTAATACATGTGAAATTACGTCATTACCTATATATACATATTGCATATAAACAAGTGTTTATCGTTTCATATTATCCCAATACATATTGACCTTTATAATACACTTTATCCTAAATATTTGTATATTCCTAAACCGAACATTCGTAATTATTTTACCTGGATTTCGGATTATTACACAGACTGCATTGAAATGTAAACTTGAGTATAATGTTTTAAGGCTTATATTATACCAGCTTACCAACTAATCATGCAGCACCATTCATGTCATTCATGATTTTAATGTACAATTCATTTACCAGAATTAATTGAGAGGTTGATTCATATACTACGAGTTTCATATTTGCAATTATTTTTCTGATTCATATATATTCATGGTTTATGATGTAATGAAAATGCAATTCGTCGAAAGTTTTAGCATTAGCTTGGAGTAATATTTGAGCAATAACAGATAAGATAAAATCAACAAAGTCCTCATGGCTTAATGATATGGTTTATGGAGTTATATAGCCCTATATTATCATCATTCAGCAGAATGCAATGGTGTAACGAGCGTGTATAAAGGTGTACATTGGCATTAGCGTGCTCGATTTTGTTGAACATAATTGGGACAATTCTTTTTAAAGTTGCGTTATTACATTTTGGAATTTCCAATTACATGAAATTACCCGAGACATGTTTTGAAAATCTGTCGGGTTTTGTCATTTCCACCTATCTGGTTTAAAGAGCCAAAAATTCTAAAATTTTTGAACACTCGTTACGGTTGTCGATTGTTTCCGATTACTCACTTCAGATAAGGTCGGATATAAGTGAAGATTTACTTGTTGATAACTGCATTTACTAAATGAACTGCTCAAAATGAACTGGTTTTTGCTGATTGTAGTGTCTTCAATACTACTAGTAAATTGGCCCATAAGCGCTAATGGTAAGATTTTGAGCATACAATGTGTAAGCTATAATTATATATATGTGTAAGAAAGCATAATAATACTATTAGCATGTGTCATTAGTATGTTTATGGTCAAGTTCCCACCAAGTTATATGTAGCATGGTTTTACTTAAAAGAATACTTTCCTTTCCATACATGTTATGTTTGAGAATTCGATATTTTCCTTTTTTGGTTTCATATGTTACATTGCAATTTACAATAATATGTATAATTTGTATGAATTTATTCATACAAATAATAAATATGAAAAAATATTTATTCCTGATTCTTTTGGCGTTATATCGATATTCTGCTGATTCATTGTATAATACTGAGACAGTGACGGCAGCGTACATTAACATTTTAACAAAACAATTCAATTAATGGGCAATCGAGTTTTTAGCATTTTCAATAATTATAATTGGGCCAACAATAAATTACGAAAAAAGTAACATTTAAACCATGTTGCCATTGTTCATATTCTTAAGACTGGTATAGGGTATTGTGCAGTGTCTGTACATGTAAATGTAGATCACATCAGTTTAATACTTTGTTGTACAACAAAAACAAAGATTACTTATATTATGAGAAAATTATTCCGATGAAAATGTTCCAGGTCAAAATACTCAACGCGGCACAACAAAGAAGCCGGAACTACCAAAACTGAATGTAAATAGTACAGTCTTGAATTCAACTGCAGTAGGAGTGAGAAATATCACTGTCACAAGTACCACTCTTCCACCAATTCCACTTCCACCTTCCAATACTTCTAATGTCAATGTAACCGGAGATAAAGTTAGAATTGTCGGTGGAGTAGAAACGGCGGAACATGAATTTCCATTCATTGTTAGTCTTTCGAAACAAGGGTCTCACTTTTGTGGAGGAACAATAATTCACAAAGAATGGATTATAACAGCAGCCCATTGTATGAGCGGATTGGACTTCCAAGTAAAGGCAGGTGAACATAATATAGAAAACCAAGAAGGGACCGAACAATTTGTTGCCCCCGTGGAAGTTGTCATCAACCCCAATTATAACGCGTATGAATCTTTTAGTCTACAATTTGGATACAATAATTTTATAGGAAAATGTGAATGAATAGATAATTAAGGGACACGTCTGGGTTAGTTAGTTAGTTAGGGAATGTGATTACAAAATAACAAAATATCATTTTATTGCTTTAACTAGTTTAACTTCAATTTTTGATATTTATATATTTTTGAGGAACAATAATTTTAAAATTTTAATAAAATTATAGCATTATTTGCTCATTAGAATTCAACATTTTGACTTCAACTACATGGCAATTAGGTATATAAATTCCAATCACACACAAGTGAAATAGTTTTACCTACCCTTCAGATATAGTGAAAGTTTTTATACTAAATTGCGTGTATTGGGTGAAAGTAGTACCTATATATTGTAGAATGCTGTCTAGGAGGTGTGTGATCTATTTTAACACGGTACAAAAAATATGATCAAAAAGCTAGTTTACATTGCAGTTTCTCATAAAAATTTCGCCGACTTTGATCATATAAAACTCCCGTTCTAAATAATAAAAATTACTACCGAAAGTGCAAGTGAAAGATCGAAAGAGTAAGATATAATTTGAGAAGAGAAAGTGGGATGAGAACGATGCTCTGATCGTACTTTACTTTAGAATGGACTGTGAACATTTATTTCGTTTTATTATAGATCGACTTTCGAAAACGATATAGCACTCGTTCGTGTAAATCCTGCTTTTCTATTTGATGGAAATGTTAAAGCTTTTCTACTTCCAATGAGAAAATTTGTTGCTTCAGGTATGTTCGCTTCTCTCCTATTAATCACTAAAACTAATAATCGAGTTTCCATACTAGCACTTAGCAGTAAAAGCTCCTTGGTTTGCACTCTGTAAGTAGTCGATAATATTTCTGTAATTCGGATAATATGGTGTATGGACAAACCAATATTTTTTCAGGTTATGCTACTGCTGCAGGATGGGGAACTACATCAGAAGGAAGCCATCTTACAAGTCCCGTTCTCCGAAAAGTTTCTGTTCCTATTGTGGACAACATGGAATGTGCAAAACAGTACGGAAACAATTTCGATCTAAATACGATGTTGTGTGCAGGAGAGTCTGAAGGAAATAAAGATTCATGTCAGGGAGATTCTGGAGGTAGTAAAAACAAAAAATCTCTACTACTATTTCCTATTCTCTAAACTAATTAAGGTAGGTAATATACATATACTATGTTAGAAGCGATGTGATGATGGAATTACACATACGTACACTCACAAGGGCAAAGAGAAAGAATTTCTCTGATAAAACTATGCCTAGGTAAGCATATAGTCACTAAATTACCTACTATTAGATTTGGATGAAATCAATGAAGGTACAAGTATATACGCACATTTGCTATATTCCGTTGCAGTATTTCCGGTAGGCAATCTTCAAAGTGACTAAACTTTTACATTTGATTGAGATAAAAATCCAAACTTGAGTAATCCAATCATGTATGTGCTGAACATGTTTAGTGTGGCTGGTATGAATAATTAGATAAGGTTACCTACCTAACTACATCGTTACGGATAAAACGAATTATATACTACTCTCCAAAATAATTTTACAGCTGTATAACGGCACGGCATGTCATGTCTAGGTATGTTACTAGGGGGGGGGGGGAGGGGAGGGGAGTATCTACTATCCTTGTTACTATGTAGCACAGTAGCTAAAATTGCTTATAATATTAGCAGAAGTCTCTATCTGAAAGTAGTAGAGTATTGATGCAAGAATGTACAAGTGACTAATATTATAATAGTAATTGGGCTTCTGCATCAAGTGCCATGCCAACTAATCCACAAAGTTTTACCGGCAGCGGCAGCATAGCGAATTGCGATAATACCATTTGACAATCCGACATGATAGCCAATGATAGGGCATTCATAATACAGAGTAAATAATTGCAAACCTTGAACTCAAAACTATGAACACCCTAATTCGATATTTTTCTCCTGTTTTCCTATGCACTAAGTGCTAGCCGTGTAATGGATGCCAAATGGTTCAAAACTATTAACGATAGATTAGCAGTTAAATCACTTCAACGTAATTATAATTTGGAACAGGTCCTCTGATGTGCCACCACTTAGTAGAACGACCGGGTGTGTCCACTCTTCAAAATGAAACGGTTTTATGTGGAATAGTGTCTTATGGATATGGCTGTGCACGGAAAGGTGATATTTATATTTCTGTTAAGTTTTGGGAGAAGCCCCAATATTGTATCGAATTTTAATGGATTTCAATTCTTAGGTTATGCGGGAGTCTACACGAGGGTTTCCTCCTATATGGACTGGATTGAAGAACGATTATATGGAAAAGGCTTCGTTGAGGCCAATAAACAGAAAGGAACGACACCATCGTCAAAAGCAACAAGACCTCCTAAAAAGCCATTTTTCAATGTAAACAAAAAAAGTTCGGTTGCCGAATTTAAAAGTGCATTATTTCTTCATATGTTTACTGTGTGTTTCATGTACATTCTTACTCACCTAGTCATCATCAAATTTTAATAAAATAAACATTATTTCCAGCAAAGATTTCATACAATAAAATCGGTGTAACAACTACATTATTATTTACATAGGTATTTCAGAATTCATTGATTCGTGGGTTAATTGACAACTACCGTTATAGATTCTAACGCACTACTATAATATTTATATTTAAGGATTGGAAAAGGGAAACTGATTAACTCTGAAGGGTAAAAAAATTAATATATTACATTATATTACATATATTAATTATTTTGTTGCACCGTAGTTAACGTTGAGTTGGTTATGCACACACTGTACAAATTATCGTCAGTATTTATAAATACTGGTCTAAATGAAGCTTAAGAGTTTTTAAATTAAAGGAAAATACCAAAAAATCTGAAATTAGAAGTCACCAATTAAACGAACTGCGTTAAAAATTGTGTATTCAAATTTTATTTTCCTATTTCTTTTTTTTAGTCATGAATTCCAACATTGGATCTTCCTCTCGGGCTCTTTTCATATAATAAGCTTCCAATTCCTCTTCGGTTGGAGCTTGATTCTCATAACGGCTGTTATATGGCCTTTTTCGATCATCCACCATTTTGTCCGCATCCTTTTGCCGTTTCTCCTCCTCTGCAAGGGCCTTTTTCAACTTCTTTTTCTTCTTCGTGGCTTCGTCTTCTGAGGAGTCACTTGAATCTGAAGAAGACTCACTGTCACTAGAAGAAGAGTCCGAACTAGAGGAAGACGATGACTGCTGCTTCTTTTTCTCTGCCTTAGACCTTTTCCTGTCTCGTTTCTTTTGGTTCTTCTTCTGGGTTTTCGATAAAGTCAATGCTTGTTCTTCCTTTTCTTTAGCCTTTTCGGCTTCCTTGGCCATATTTTCTCTATGAATTTCGACCAAGGTCTTTTGTGCATTTTCCGCTTCTTTCTCAGCCAAACGAAGCATTTCTGCTTGTTCTTCTTTTATTTTAATGGTTTCGTCGATAGACGCACTATCATTTACTGCTCTGCCAGTATCCCCCGTGCAATATGAATTCTAAAACAAAATAGACTATTTCTTATTTTGATAGCCACGAAGCGACATTTTAAACACAAAGGTTTTCAATTACAAACGCAATACCGTGAATACAATAATAATATTCAAATATGCCTACCCTAATCAATGAATGACAACAATGATAACCCCATTGTCCTGCACGCCAATAGGAACCAAAAACGGATGAGTGGTTATTTGGATAGATATCTTCTTCATATTTCGAACGTATTATTGGTTTTTCATTTCCCTGTTACAAAAACGTATAAATTACAAAATGCACACATTTTAAAATATTTAAAATGAATCGTAATAGCTTGACGCTTGGATTTCTGACACTACGCGTTTTCAATACAATCATCATGTATTTGTGCGTTATAAGAAGAAAGATCGGTTCCATCACTTACTTTAATTATTTTTCCTTGTCTTGAATACTCTGTATAATCTTCTGTTTGAGCAAGAAGTAGTGTTCTAGGAGGGGCTTCCAAGTGTTCTGCTCCACCATATTTGTCGATAACATTTTTTGTAAGGGATCCTTTGAATTCGTCCTTCTTCTTTTCGAATTCCTTTTGAAGAATTTCCAATTTGGTAGGTTCTGCAAGTAAATGTACATCTACTCCTCTTTCATGGGCTTCCCAAGCAAATAACTGAGCTGTAGCATGTTTGTTGGTATCGCCAGTGAAACGAACAAAATTTTCTCCAGCGTAATCGACCCTAATATAATAAAATATATCAATTAATATAATTAAGTATGTACAAGAATATTGTAATTGCACAGTCCGCCTGGATTTCTAACTTACGATTCTGCATCTCGTCCCATATCTTTGTACGGGTTATCACGCATAGCCCTTGTCTTTGGATCGTAGTAAGCCGAATTCGGATCCAAGTTCCTTAGATATTTTGCAATATCTTCACGAATACGAAGATTACGAACGGTGATACGTTGTTTGGAATCGACTTTAGTTCCCGGCATGTCAGCATCGTCTACATATTTATCCTCATCTTCTTCTGGCACATCTTCATCCATCACCATATTGTCGGGAAGAGGCTCCCCTTCTTGACCAGTTCTAAGACGCTCCGCTTTTAAGTGCCTTTTAGCTTCTTCCACTTTCTGATATTCGTCGACAATAGCGAGATATTCATTAGAATCATAACCGTTCCACCTGTCCCTCTTTCCGTCAAAATCCAACGACAAATTTGGTTGCATGTGTTCGTCAGGAGCAATTTCAGCACCAGTAAATTTTGCGCCAATTTTCCGAGGACGTTCTAAGCAATCCTTTTTCTGATGAGTCAATGCGCCACAATTTTCACAGGCTCCTTTTCTGTATTTAGTTGCTATTTTACTCTGATGTATAAAAGTGAATAAAAAGTATTAAAATCTTTTGCATTTTGCATTGATATTGCTAAGTAAAAGTACATTCATAAAGCATTACTAATTGCATGCTATGTTTATAATATTATATTTATATTTTTTTAATAAATGTTGAATGTATAAGCTTATTGAGGCAGCTTTATTACAGTCATGGAAAGAAAGACTAATAGTGACTTACTGTGTCCACACCTCTCTTATACCATTCATTTAACTGCGAGTAAACTTTTTTAGATTCAGGTTGGGTTCTCTGATGTTTCAGCGTAGGTCCTTTGGAACCATAATACCATGGTGCGGATGAAATATACTGTGGAATGTGAGGATTGATATCTTTGCCTTCTTCGTCAACAGCTGCAGGGGCAGTTCCTGCCTATCAAACAAACACAACATATTGTGACTTTGTGACATATTTTTTAAAGACGCATAATCAATAATAGGACATAATAACAAATAAATATTTCAGGAAAATAATACAATTTTTGAAGAAAATAATTGTTTTAAATACCTTCCGAGCTTCTTCCAGCTCTTTCGCTTTCTTCCAATCATCTCTGGTTTTTGTTTTCGGTTCGTCTTCAGTATCAGTTGCTTCTTTTGACCGAAGAATTTCGGACAGTGGAAGAGAAGTTTGATTAAGACTCATTGTTTTGCTCTGAATCTAAAATTATGATCTACCTATTCGGTACTTTCGTACACAATCTTTGCGAAGATAAATAATTCAAATAGCTATATAAACAGAAAACAAATATATAATGTTTTTTTAAACATGACTTTTCACAGTAACTTTTCAGTAGATTTCAGAGAACAAGAACAGAAACAGATGACAGTCTGAAAAAATGTATGCAATGCAAACATTAGCGAATAATCGTAATTTTCAAATATCCCTCCTTGCCATACTACGGGACCATACAAAAATGATAAGATTTATTTCAGTCTGTAATCTATGGAACTACCGACACGGCGACATTTAATTTTGCCGTTTTACAATACTTTTTTAATTTTATTGTACTGTATCATTAGTATCAATAATAAATTATTATTACTAATTAATTAGGCATGAAACTTTTGGCTCATTGCTGGCAGGTAGGTACCCTGCATTCTGAAAGCAGCTGACAGGTGACCAGTGAAATTCTATTTCGGGTACCCAACTGACGGCTATCGGCTGGTGGGGGAATTATTTTGTAGCGGGTTCTCTGTATTTAAATTCTTTTAGCGCATAGCGTATAAAAGCACCTCTCCACTCCACCTGTTACTGTCATTGTCACTTTGTCTCAGAAATTTTTAACGAATAACGAAGTATGTAAAAATCTTGTTTACATAAATCCTTATAAACCTATATAATAAAAAATAATAAGAATGTAGAGTTGAGTAAACAGAACAGAACTAAACAGTTGATCTGTCATCCAAGTCATCTTACATCTTAATCTAGCGCTTATGTTATAAAATTGAAGGTGTAAATACCAACATTCAACATTTTCCAAATTATTATTATTAAAACTTTAAAACTGAAAACTGGTGGCTGGATGTCCACAGATAAAAGTTGTCTTTAGTTAATTGCATGCGATCTTTGACCTTCAGTCAGACATCAGATACAATAGTATGAACTCTACAATGGAGGAAGATTCTGACGTAGATATGATGGGACCAAGTGACGAAGAAGATACTATTAATCTTACGGCTTACGAGGTTCTCCAAAGGCTGCAAATTGTAAGATCACATAATATTAATATGCACCTTGATTAATTTCTATTCCATAATTTCATTTCGATAAAATCTAAACTCTAATATACTAACTCAACAATGATTTTCTATGCCCATTGCAGGCATGGTTAAATGAAAAACATGCTCCAGACCTTCAACCACCTCTAGCTGAAGAAATCGAATGTTTATTGGAACAAGTAAAAAATATGGAAAGTAATATCTCAAGATTGCAAAGCGATGACGTACGGCTACCCATACATCAGTTAGAGGTACAAAAATTAAAAATAGCCATAACCGAAAAGGTTGGCAGTTGGATAGTTGGGTCGAGTCGAGTGGGGGTAAAAGTAGTTTGTTATATAAAAGGTTCATACTTACGTTAAAACTACCTATAATCTAGAAAATATTATATCTTCTAAATATCTACCGCCATTCGGGCGCCATTAGCTTTAGCTTACCACCATTAGAAAGAGGAGTAAGTAACGAAACTGACAGAGTAATAAAGTATAAGAAAACTTATACTGAACTCGGCTTGGACGAATGAAAATTGTCCACAATTATGTAAAGAATCAATAAGTCACCTTTGTTCGCCTCTTTCAATGGTAGTTATCTCGTGTAGCAGCCTTTGTCTACATAATATAGCATAGTATAGAATATAGATTATACCTAGATATAAATGTACCCTGACCTGACCTGCCTTTACATTGTATTATATAACATGACAAATTACTGTTCTACAGTTAAAATTAAAACTAGTATTAAAACATATACACTATTGTAGGCAATTTAAATGATTTGATGTTTTAATAGGTTGACAGGATAAAATTCATAATAGCAAATTATTTAAAAACAAGGATGAGTAAAATTCAAACATATGGATGGTATGTTCAGGAACAAGAAAATAAACGCTCATCAAGTGTTCCATCAAAATTAACTTATCAAGAAATTGTGTATATGAAAGAGTAATTCGATTCATTGCTCCATTTTTAAACATTATTGAGTATTAAATTGTAGAGAAACTCATTAACAATGCTTTGTTAATTATTACTGACTTTTCAGATATCTTAAACTTCTAGAAGGGCAACTAGCCAATTCCGTTCAACATATGCCCCGCACTATGCAAGAACTTAAACCTCAAAAAATGATGACGCCTCCCAATCTCGATTCTTTTGTCTTCTTCCAAGTAATTCGTGATACGGACATAATTGTTGAAGAAATGGATGGGGGGTAATATTATACATTGCATTTTAGAAATGATTCTTGGGTATGTAGCTAATTGCGGCCCTTTGACTATTAGGGAAAGTGAAGTTCAACTCAGGGTCGGGAGCCGACATGTGATGAGATATCGTCAAATTTCGCATTTGATTGAAGCTGGATACCTTCAACTTGTATGACTTCCTCCAGACCTAAGTCATTCACAAGTGAAAAATTAATGTAATAACATAAAATATGGCAGAATCATATTCCATGCAATAAAAAACAAATTACCATTGTACATATATGTAATTAAAAACGTCTTGCTACATAAATACATAATTTTATTTTTGTTGTTATCATTTAGACTAATTGTCAGATTGTCACACGATAGATGTATATTGTATTACGGTATATCCAATATAGAACAAATTGCCATTGTACCAAGGCAAGGTGGGATTTGCAAGGTATGGCCTAAGGGATTTTTCCTTCTAATGTGGCAAAAAATGAGATTATTTGCATTGAAGCTTTCTGAGAGGGGGCCCTTTATGTCCTTCATCTATACAAGGCCTAACAATGCAAAATGACAAGATAGTAGTTTAATTGTTTACGTCCCAGTAGAAGTCGAAAGTACTTCGCCACCTTTGCAGAAAAATTACTCCCGAATGTCCCGAACCATAAACATTTATAACCACATACTGAACTATAGTTTTAGCTTTGAAATACAGTTAAAAAAATAATTAGTATAGGTTTAATCAAGATGAGTTGACCCCCTGTTACGCATTTCCCCTCCCCCTCCGCCCCCCTCCCTCCCACGCCCACACAAGGTGCCGACATAGGACGGTTTTCCTGGCTTTTTTGACCCAATTTGAA
>JABASI010006179.1:0-11206 GCA_019776505.1 Tomocerus nigrus
TTGTCCGAGCAAAAGGTCCGGGTTGATATCATTAGAGAGCTATCAAGAACGGAAGGTCGGGATGTAGAAAAATTGGCACAGCAGCTAAACCACCAGAAAGAACGTCTAAACAGCTTACAACGAGTAAAATAATAAGAAATATTTCAATAAATGCAAAATAAACAAGAACATTTTCTGATGCAAAGTATTTTTATAGAAACAAGAACTGATTTCGGAAGGAATTACTGAAGAAAAGTTATCACCAGATGGTCATCGTCTATTCCAAGTTTTGTCTAGATTTGATGTACCTATTGCAGTTTTAGAGTGTCATACAAATACAATGGTATCCCTCAGTGCTATACGAAATCAAGTTGCACTCGAAAAATTCAATTCAGTAAGAACCAAGGACAAGAACCTACGATCTTTATCTCAAAAATTGGTGTTAAAACAAAATGTTATTCGGGACCTTTATCAAAAAGTTCGCACTCAGCACATTGAAGGCGAAGAAGAGAAACTCATCCAAGAACTTGAAAGAACCCATACAGAAATGCAAAATAAATTAGACTGGCATTCAGCAAATAAGCAGCAAATTGTCCAGGTATAAATACTAAAATACCTTTATTTTTCACAAAAAAAAATATAATAAATTTACCAAGTAATATATTTTTTTATTAGGACAATATTAACAAAAAGTGGGCAGCAATGAAAAAAATCCAAATGGCACTTTCAAAAATGGAAAATGCATCTGATTCGTCGTTTCAGAAAATATAGTTATCAAACCTAGTATATATTTATGTCTTAGTATTTCTACCAATTCAATTCCCTATACTATACCAATTGTTACACGAATATAGTGCCTTACCTCAACTCCTTACAAATAAAGGCAAAGTGTATAGTTTGAAATTATTAACCAAAAAGGCAGCTATTTGAAACGATGTAAAAATGTAAATAATAATTGTATCCGTTGTAATTAATTGTATATTTTGTGCAACTACGAAATACTTTTTTGTAGCTGATATTCGCCGCAAGCAGATTTGATGTGAAATTGTGGTCCTCGTATATTTGCAATTGGTCCCATGTGATAACGATGATTTTAAAATGTACAAAAAATAATGTAACATAGTAGAATAGCAAATTGGCCATTCATTTGACATCGAAAAATAGGTAGCTTCCAATATTTCTTCAAATGATTCAGAGAAATGTTCAATAGCCATAAATACGTTTTATACTGCTGTATAATAGTCTTGTCTTCCTATTCAAGCATTTAAAAGCTGGCAATCTCTATGATATGAGTTTGTGAGAAGGAAATAATTTATTTTCCTTTCTTGGTTCACTGTCTCATAATAAAGACATAAATAGCGTAATATGTTTTCATTAAATTACTATGCAATGGAAGTGAACGAACTATTATTATACTTACGAAAATGTAAATCGCTCTCAATAAACAAATACCTCTACAATTTGTGTGCTCTAACTTAATTTTGTAATTACAATTAATGCACAATAATCAAAACAAACTTTAGAAATTTAATAGACGTCTTTAGCAACTCTATAAATAAATGGACTATAATTCCTGTCTCCTCCTATTGAAATTGCAATGGCTATGGAACTGTTGTTAGTATTATTTGAATATTTTAGCCTCTAGATAAGTCGAAACAAGTTTTATATCTATTAATCTGTACAGATTTACTTTTATCCAAGACTTTTCATTTTAGAAAAGGGAGTTTTTCACCATAGAATGTTATAATGCGTCAATAATTAAGGAAAATAATTCCTTCCTGCCGTAATATATGCACATTTAGTTTAGTATCCAAATTCAAAGATTTTGAAGATTGTGTCTTTAATCTTCAGATTTACTTTTATGTAAGGAGTAGTCTGTTTTTAGTGTAGAAAAGGGAGTGTTTTAAATTTACTTTATAATGCGAGAAGTAAATAAAACTACTGTTAACTAGTAGAAGGAATACATTATTTGCAGTGGTTGAATAAAATATTTTCTTCCGGTTTAACCTTTGTTTTGTCATGTCATGTCACCTTTTTTCGTACATGCCCAGCAAACACCTGCCCTGTAATAAAAAACAATGCAGCATTAAGAAAGACAATTGAAATGACATTTCATGTGTTACGTAATGTCAGTCATGTCTATCTAGTAGGAGTCGAAACACAAAATCCGTTTTAAAAAAAATTTACATTTCACGTGTGGGCAATGTAGTAAAAATAATAGTAAAGGGATAAAGAACTGTGTAAAATAAAAATTCTTTTCGTATGATTTTCTTGTGTATCTGTGGATGAAGAGTTATAAGTACATAGCAGAACTATCAATGGAAGAATCATTCACATTATTATCCATTCTGCGGTAGACATGCCTAGGATAAAGCCTGATTCTTCAGGGAATGAATTTATTTGCATATATGAAACATAGGGAGTATTATTTAATGTACAATTAAAAATAGCGTGCAAGAAAATGTGTCTTTTCTATGTCTACTAGAGTGACCGTTTCAGTTGGGCTGTCTTAACCTTGCATTGCAACTTTTCTGTATGCAATTATAATTTGAATCTTAACTTTGACTCCCCTATGTCCTTTCTAGTCATCCATTTATTTAGTTTCTAAAACTGTAGGGTAGCCATTTAAACTTGTTTCAAATTGCATGTGTACTTATAGTGTGCATGTAATATTATGCATAGGCAACTGCTTAAATTATGATTCTAGCGTAAAGTTTCAGTTTCTTCAGTTGGCTCGTTTCGTTACTTTACAACCATACAGCTTTGAATGACATTGCGAACAACAACCATGATATATAATAAGTTATGGTCCTGAAACATTAAATGCTACACCTGGAAGTTTTGATGACCTTCGTTGACAGGTTTTTAGATTGAAAATTTCTACTTTGATGTTTCTTTGCCCACTTAAATTTTGCAAATGATAGTGGACACGGGAAATGACTACAGTGCAGAGTAGTAAGGGCATTAAATTCTTGACGATTTTATGTTTTTATTCTTAAAAGTCAAGATACTAGGGATTTTTTAAAGAAAATCATTAGTATTCAAAATATTGTCTACTTTTTATGCGTTTTCTTCCTCAATTAACAAAAGAAAATCATTAATTATTTAAGAAAGAAGCCCAATTTGCTCTTTTCTGGTATTTAAACCTGAGTTTTAGTAAATGCATGCATAATCTTTAAACTAAACTTGGTAGTTATTAAATTGTATTTTCTAAAAGAAACTATTTAATAGCAAGTAGTTTCTCTCTGCTAATCTTATTTCTGTCTGAATCTTAATCCTGCCTGTCGCGTCCTGCAATTTCTTTAGACTTTTTTGCAAACGTCAATTGTAGTTTG
Organism: Tomocerus nigrus; assembly: GCA_019776505.1. Taxonomy (NCBI): domain Eukaryota; kingdom Metazoa; phylum Arthropoda; class Collembola; order Entomobryomorpha; family Tomoceridae; genus Tomocerus; species Tomocerus nigrus. Next base: position 3,315 of record JABASI010006179.1, read on the forward strand.
ACGTTAAAGATAGGAGGACGAAGAAGGAAATCATTATTGGACACACTTTTAAAAATTAGAAATGAGAAATAAAATGAAAAGCTCTTTGCAGTTTATTTAAACGTTAAGATATGCTATCTGTTTGTGTGTGTAGACTAAATATAAGTGTTATCTCTTTATAAACAAGTCAAATAATGTTGTAAAAAGATCATTTGGGGAACTGATAGTTAGTTCACAAGATTATAGGCTATGCATGTGTGATTTAGTCATTTTGCTCTTCCCATGACGTCAAAATACTGTCAAATACATGTAGGACTCTTCACTGTGTTCTATTATAAAGGAGGAAAATTTAACTAAATAAAGGAAAACGCCAGCTGTGATGATGATGAGACAGAAGTTGATGCTTCTCTCACACAATCTATAATTTAATATATGTTCAGTTTCATTTTTAATGTGCATATGCCATTTATTTGCTATAAATAGCAATGTTTAGTGCTTTTAGCACAATACTTTTCTTTACAACTTGTTTCTCAGGTCAGACAGATGTGCTTTGAAGGAACTGCAATAAATTCACCTGTGTTACTACAGCGTAACAAAACAATACTATTTGTAAGATTATCTTTGAAATGTAAATATGAGGATTCCGTAGGATGCGTATGTATATACACTGCATTTGTGATATCTCATCCGTAATTATGGGATTGATATGATAAGGTCATGGCGTTATTGGAGCGAAGAAACAGACGAGACGACTATTTTATGCTCAGGATTATGAATTCAACAAGTACAAGTGTATACAACAACTTCTCTCATAAAGATGAAAATGCTTGCTCTCCAAGTCTCAGTTATAATAGCACAGAAACCACTCAACAGATTCTTCAGAGAAAATAAACATGTTAAATGTAAACAATTTTGACGTCTGAACATGAGAAGGGGCAAAATTGTAACACTAAACTGCAAAGCGAGTTTCATTTTTTTGTCAGCACAATGTACAGGCACGCTGTAGAATTTATTGCAACTTAATGGAATAATAGATGGCTACCTCAGTTTATATTGACTAGGTAAGTAAAACGTTGTAATTTGTGCTAATTGTAAGTGCAAATGTGGATATTTTCTGTTTTTTGCAGTCTTGATGTCTCAATTCAACTTTCGATCCAAACAGAAGGAATTTCTTAATCTCAAATCTTAACTGTGACATTCATATTCAATTAGTGAGCAAACTTCAGCTTAGAGTTACATATCTAGAACTTTAAACTCTACACTAGACTATCTTTCATTTCATTTCATTTCATTTCAGTCTTTACAAATATTTTTAACTGTTTAATATTCATTGAATGAGCGTTTCGCTGAAATTACGCTATATCATCCAGTTAAATTGCAACTTGCAAGTTTCAAGTGCAAGCAAAAAAATGCCGAAAGTCGAAATTCAGTTACCTATGTGAATTTAGTTTTGTAAAGCAGTTTGGAAATAAAATTATTACAATTAATTTATACTCGAAGCTTGCTTATAAATTGTTTGACCATCATAAATATTTCTTACTTTCAACATCCAGTAGATGTAATTGTGCATGAACGTTATGTACATTATCATAGCATCCACCATCCAGTCATTATTGAAATCTTTGTTCTTAAATGGAAAAATCGATTCGTTCCTTAAGAGAGAGTGGTATAGTATATTAACTACATTTGTTTTAGAAGAATTTTGTAACTTTTTGAATTTTGACGAATTTTGTAGCTTTATGCAAACGACAAAACCAGAAAGATTTGCAATTTACAGCTTTACAGGTACATTTGCAATTTACGCAATTGCTAATATTAAATATTGGAATATCATTCCAATAATTATGTGAACTTAATCAGGGCTGTTTCATATTAGGAATATAGTTTAATAACAAGGTATCCTGTACTTATACTTCATTGTCTTGCATAGTTCCACCTCAGAAAAATTATGTGCATACAAATTAACTGAGTATAAAATTAGTTCAAATTGATCTTACATGAAGTACCAGTCATGATTACAGATACTCATAAGGGAAGAAAACCATTCGTGCAGGCATTTTGTTCATTATTCATTGCTATGCTATTAATACGAACATAGTTATTGCAACAAAAATGCAACTAAGCTTAAGAAAATTATGTAAGTTAATTAGGAATGAAATCGCATAGTCAATTACATTTTATTTACATCCAAAATCATGCCTTTTCCATATTATCCCCTTACGATTTCATATCACAATAATAGTGGACTAAGCCTATATAGACTATCGTATATTTATATACCCTAGAGGTATATTGTATATGGGCTCATTTTCCCATCATAAATAACTATGCATTTCTGTCGCTCGTAATTCATAGTGTTCATTTGCTTGTAAAAGATTGAAGAATGTTTACTTTATTACCTTACCTACTTAGCAATAACAATGTGAGTACACAATCCTTTAATGTACCTCGTATAGTATGATCAGTAATTTACTTTGCTTTTAGTTGTAATCACAATAATAATATTCTAGTTAGAAAAAATCTGGTAGCGGAAATCCTCTTTTTCTTGGACGGATATAACTTACATAAAATAAGAGCAAAACTTCTATTATTATGACGTAAATGGATTATTATGGACTATTCTAATTTATTTTTGATTTCATTTGTGCACAATGACTACAGAGTTGAGTCTGTACACAAAAAAGAGTTCGCAGCTATGTGTCGTACTCACATTTTTAGTAAGTGAACTCCCTTGTCTTTAATAATGACATGTATGATCGAGCAAAAACAACGATGACACTTTTCTTACTTATCTTGCTCACTAGCCACTGCGATTGCATATCAAATAGCTACCGAACTCCTATACCATTCTCTATTACAACATGTATGATTTAGGAATGCAATTTCTCTTCTTCTTTAATTTCTCGCCTGTGGGGAGCCTAACAATCTCATTCTCATTAGTTGTGGTCTTATCTATTCTACCCCACTAACTATCTGTTGCAAACATATTGTTTTCACATTGGCATAAATAAATGTGTCGCAAAGAAAAGAATTCAGCTTCACTAATAAAATCAAAGTACATTATATGCCTTTCATTAAGTGTATTCTAATTCTTAAGAGTAAGTTCAGCAACTTACGATAGACGTACTTATTGAGACTTTTCTCACTAGGTACTTATGTCATGTGCCATTAGAAACTATTGTTTTAAAGTATTCAAGTACTTATTTAATTGACAAACAGAAATACCTAAGTAAGTTCATTTGTGGACAACTATGAATTTGAGACTTGGGATTTTGGGATAAATGGATTCTCTCTGTTTATTTTCAGCCAGTAATAATTAAATTGTAGATTTATCACAGATTTAGATCGAGGCTGCATTTGTGTCAAAACCATCAATCCTAGTTTTAAATTAAAACAATTTTAAAGTCATTAGGAAACTATTCTGCATTGTATTTTTATTGTCAATACAATTTATTACAGATAGGCTGGCAGCAAAAACGCTAATAATTGAGACTTAAAATAGTTATTTATTAACAATTAATTATTTCGTAAATACAAAATAGAAAATGCAGTAGCGCATTCGTACACACTTGTACTGAGCATGAAAAAATATGATAAACTTGAATTTTGAGACGTTATTACAAATATTTTGGTCTACAGTTTACTGTACTGCGTAGTGACGAATACTGATGGCTATATAATGTTATAATTTCATTGCCAGTTTTCGATTTGTAGTTGTGACATTTACGATAATGGCTACTGATGATCTCTTTACATATCCGACTATTCTTAGAATATTGAAGATCAGTTATTAATCAAATCAATCTTTTAACTTTATTGTTAAGTTCATCAGCACAAGTATTCGATTGCTATATTATCTACTCAAGTATAAATGCAGCTTCATTAGAAAGATATAAATATAGGCACTAGGCACAGCAGAGGTAACTTGGAAAATATTATAACTAACATAAATTTTTATCTATAAAAACCGTTCGTTTTAGTCTGTCAATGAGCATATAATATATATACATCGTACATGTTAGAAATAGAGGATTGCGCATTGTTAATGCAAAAGATGCTGCTTGGACATTTTGANCTGTCAATGAGCATATAATATATATACATCGTACATGTTAGAAATAGAGGATTGCGCATTGTTAATGCAAAAGATGCTGCTTGGACATTTTGACATAACATTCGTACCAGTTGACTGTTACAAACGGTTTTTTGCAATGAAGATCAGCTTGTTGCATGAAAATTAGTATTTGTACATTGCACTCACATATACACTTAACAAGAATCATGTATTGCATTATTTGAGTAGATTCCTACATGAAAAATGGATGATACGTAACGTGATGTATATGAATCGGTGCGTTACCATTTCCCAATAGGGATCTAAAAATACTTTTCCATGTATTCCCAATATAGTACAGAGAGATATATTTTATGTAAGCTATTAGTGTATCAACATCAAAATGAGTAAACAGAAAGACGGTAAATGACATCAAAGGCAAATGTTGAATATAATAAAAAGTGGTTCTATATATTACTAGTTAGTACAGATAGCTACTGCAGCAGCAATAAGGTAGATAACCACAGAAGAGCAGAGTTGAAAATTTATGAAGGTGTCTATCTAGTATGAATGTGTGTGCTGTAAAGTTGATTGTCAGAAGGCTACGGTTTTAAACATGCAATTCAAGCAAGCATGCAATTCTAAATCCAACATAATACAAAGACAGATATATCTGTATTATTATGAAGAGGTATGCGTTCTGGTAGTTTGAATGTGTGTGTAAAAGAGAATAATATAATATAGGAATGGTATGAGGGAGAGAGTCGCAACAATGTTGAATGCAATTTCAGTCAGTTAAATAAATTCACATCACAGAAGTAAAGCTAAAAGTTGAGTAAAGTTACGTTAACTGATGTAGGCAGCGGAGCAGAGTGAGTAAAATCAAGTAAAGCACTCTGTTTCAAGAGAAGTATCTTTAGTATAGTTTAGTTAGTGAGTGAGAGGAGACTACATAGAAAATCCAATCTCATCACCTGCGTCTGTCTGTAGTTCCTATACTCAGAGATTTATTTTATTCTGTCGAAAGATTCATTTATAGAGTGCATTAGAATTACATCACACATGAACTGATCCTTATTACTACACTAGTCCTAGTCCACCATTAAGCAATAAACGCGATTTTTAAGGGAATACATAGAGAATATAAAGAATGATGGTAAATAAAAAGGTAAATATAGATAATCCATAGCACTCCTGCCCTATTGAATTGAATTCAGTGAAAGAAAAAATAATCCGGTTCGTTCTCCTCTTTTATTTGTAGCATATTATTAGAATTTATATCGTGCATTTTATACTCTGCCCATGATATATCTTTCAGTTGAACAGAGATCATTATTTAGTTACTACTGACTGACGTCTGTTCAGTGGAACTTTAGTGGTTTGTGTATTCATGTGTGCATCGTGTCACTTACAGAAGCTTCAATCTCGTTGACAGTGAATTTCCTCTATACAATAATCATTCATCTTTTTTTATCTTTGTGTGATGTGTTTTAGCTTTAATAGACACAAGGTAGACGTTCTTTTCAAGCTATGAACTCTGTTTTCCTACCTTACTCAACTTTTTAATTAAGCTAAATCCTCTGAAAATTGTTTTTTCTTAAGACTCTAGTCCACTTTTGGGGTTTTGGGACCGTGAAGTGCTAAAACTGTTCCCTTTTTATTATTTCCTTGTGATTCTCTCGTAAGTAGTTTTGATTGCAAAAAGATATATCCATGATATCTTGTCGAGGAAATGGGAATCATCCCTAAGTAGATTCATAGATGGATGAGAAAACAAAGAAAAATGCTGTCCGCTCCTTCAAATACCTCCACAAGGGAGAAATTTATGAAAAATACTTTCTGGAATGCTCTCTATGATCAATCTTCTATTTTTAAGAGTAAAAGAAGAAAGAAGAAAATTCTTTCTCTAGATACTAATTTTAAATCTAACACTACTGCTGTGAGATTCTTTTCCTTCGGTTCCTTCCTTGCTTTAATATGCACGGTTATTCTGTTCACTCCTACAAGAGCTCAAGGAGAAATACTCCAGAGACAAGAAACTTGGATGAAAAATGAACTCATAAAGGTAATTGATTCTCTTTTGACTTTTCTATCTAAGAAATAACTAATTTTACTACTTTTTTCCTACCTAACTCTGAAAAGAGTAAGAAAAAGCATTTGTCAAAGAAGTTCTTATCGCTACTTTCCTCAATTGAGATTCTGTACCAGTTCTAGTTAGATTAAAATCAATTTATATCAAATCTAAAATTCAGCGCAAGTATTCTATACAATCTTCCCTCTTACTCCAACTTACTTATTAATTATGAATTATAGACTAGGCGATAGTAAACAAGAGTTTCCTCTTTATCTTTGATATCAATAAGTCATAATCACTTTATGATCTTACACAGTAAAATCGTGATATAATTATTAAAGCTTGCAACCTTAATTGCCATGTTTTACTGCCTTAGCTATGGATGGTTTTTACAACCGTGTCTAACCAAATCGACAGTTTTGGTGTGAGTCTAAATGGTATAGGTAATACAATTAACAAAAAAACGTAAGGCACATTAATTAAAGTTTAAATCCTATTTACCTTATAGTAATCTTGTATCAGGAACCATTTTAAACAATTTTCTGCATTTCATTATGCAAAGATTTTAATTAGGTAATTAAATAAGGTTCGCTTGCTCTCGGTCTGCGTTTCTTCCGCCAAATCCCTCCACGAAATTAATGGAGAATTTAGTGTACGTTGTGTAATTACAAAATTGATATCCTGAAAGATTTCATGTGAGCGAATCGTAATCAGAACAAAACATAAGTGACTGACTTCACATGACTTTTAGTGTACAAAACGGTCATTACTACACCAGAGTGATTTATAATTAGTGTCTCTTGATGACATTAAGTTACAATCATCAATATGCAAATAATATGCGTAGACATAATCAGCATGTAAAATAAATTGTAAGGTGCAGCATTAATTAACTAGGGCGAAAATACCGGAGACATTTATAATAGTTGAGAGGAGAACATCAGAACATCGTAGTTGCATGATCAAAATAATTGCATTAGCATATTAATTTATTTTTTGCATCCCTGTTACGTAATTACGTGTGTCACGTACGGTGTTATAGTTCTCTTGGCTATTCTTGTACAAAATAAGGTAATTTTTAATACAGTATCATCTCTTTTCTTAGATAATTAGAAAGATGTATGGGACAAACATTGCTTAAATTAGTTTTGCATGCACTTAATTCACCTCGTTTACAGTCGACGCGTTTTGTAATACGAATTTCATAGGCGGGCCGCTTTTAAGACACAAAACTTGATCTTGAAAATTCAAAGGTGAAGGAACCAGCTAAAAAATAAATACCCAAAGTCGATACCAAAAAATATACCCATGTATCTGTATTATAATTATGTACCATATACAAACTTGAGTCAATTCTAACTTCTATGCCATAATAAGAGATTTCGGCTGAAATTTCCTGAATTTTTTCATAAAATGAGTCCATTGTGTGGTATTATATGTTCCGTTGCATTGTACTCGTGAAATTAGTGTTTTTGATTACTGTAATTATACTAATTGCAATTGTAGTCCACTTTGTCGTAGGAAAAATGGTCAGTGTGTGAAGTGAATTCTTCTCATTGTCATTTTGTCACATGGAGTGACATGTGTGATGTAGCATTTCCAAAAAGCTACACAATGCAAGGATGGAGTTTACCAGATTGAGAAATTAAGTTCACGCGTGAAAGATTAGTTTCAGTTCAGCTAGACATAAACAATCAAATTAAGCCTTTGAATCCAAGCATGTCCATGTGAAGATGATGAAAGAGTTAGAAATTCATCTCTTGTAAAGTTCTCTTTTGTTTAGCA
>JABASI010006180.1:0-11206 GCA_019776505.1 Tomocerus nigrus
CTCTTTTTCCCGGAATTTGGGGGGGGGGCTTGAGCCCCCATGCTCCCCCCTGGATACGCCCTTGTAGACGGATACGACTAATCTTTTAAAAATATGCAATTGCACTTACCAATGGAGACCATTTTGATGGTTAGATCTTTAATGATCATGTACTGGTCAGTGAAATGGAAATGTGTGTGGAAAATGAAGACGTCCAGTCCCCTCTTATCTTTCTGTTCTGCGGCCACCCTCCGAAGATTTGTTAACAATTCGATTTCAATATTTGTATCGTATAATTTGACGGTTTGGATAATAAAACGTGAGGCCATAATTTTACTGGAGTCTTTGTTCATAGCTATGTCTAGTGACGTCACCATTTTATCATTGAGGTAGTCATTTCTCAAGGTTTTGATAAAATCCGCTTCAGTCGTCATGTTGAATTCGTAAAGTTCTTTGTACGTGTTCATGTAGCGCATGAAGTCGCGCAACCAATTTTCACTGTATGATTCAATAACGCCATCTATGGCGTAAAAGTCATTTAACATCCCCTGGATCTTCTTTTGATTTTCTTCAGTCGAATAATCCAGCGGACTTTTAACAATGACCTTTGTTTATCCAAGAAATCATAAAATTATTTTTTAATTCACTAATTAAAATGATTAGATAATGACAATAAGCAGGAAATTCAAATTAATATTTTCTCACCTGGACACGATAAGCAAAATCTCTAAAATAACGATTTTCCAGCTCGATGTAATCTTTCATGTAAGAGTCGTCCAGGACCAAACGTTCTTGACGAAGACCTTCTTCCATTTTCGTCACTCCCCACAAAGAAATGGCAATGTAACCAAAGAACATAAGGATCACAAGCACTTTAACGTAAGTTTTACTAAGAAAATCCGAAAATTGATCTCGGAAAAATGACATGGCACAATTTTCAGTTATGTCCTTCGGGTTGAAGGGATCGTTTTCGTTTCTACCACCCGTATTCAATAATTTCTCAAACTTGGACAAGTTATCTGGACAAAGAAAAAATATTGTTAATTAATTATTTTATTTTTTCTTCCGAATCCATAAGAAATCATTCCTAAAATTTATAATTTTGAAATTCACTATCAATTTTAATTTTACTAAATATGATAAAAATGTGCAAACCTGATTGTGACTTAGGAACACATTTGATCCACCAAAATATAGAATGTCGATTCTCAGCTTCTTGATATCCTGTTAACGCCATGCAGGATCCAAAGAAAAATAAATGCCTGAAAATAAATTAGTAATCAGGAAAAATTAGTAATTGAATGGTAGAATTTAAAAAAAATAAATATCCTAATTAAATCTGTAGATATAGATAGATTACCAAAAATAGATGCACAACACACCCGTTCCAGCATAGGCCGAGAAAATCTGGACACTTGGAATGGGCGTTAGAACTGGTTTACAAATAAATATATTAGTCTTTGCAATTTCTAATAAAAATTAGTAGGCACTCACTATAATATGTCACTGCACAGTAATTAATAAATAGTAAAATTACCCCCAACGTAAAATGACAACATGTCCGTAAGAGAAGTAATGGTAACTGAAAAGATAAAGTAAACAATGACAATAGTAATTAATTATTCACTTTAAAAAAGTTAATACAGAAAAACAAATAATAATAATTCTAAATTTTAATTTATTTTATAGCATTTAGAATTTTTGAAACAATTACCAGATACGGCAGCCTCTGCATAACCTGTGTAATAGTAAAAATTATTTAAATTATTTAATTAAAATTCAATGCTCAATCGAGCAATTATTATTATATAACCTAAGAGTTTTATTTAATAAGTACATTCTGCTAATCTCTTCGGCACTGAATCGTGGACCGATGTTCGTCTCCAAGAAGCCATCATTACAAAAGTGTCGTCTAAAATTATTGAATTAGAATCATATTTTTAATGAACATTTAAAAATTGATTAATTTACTCTTCGCTAATGCTACTAACATTTTTGACCAATTTAAAAAAAAAGACTGGGGATGTTTTATTTACTTACCAATACCAATTCCAAGCATAATGAAAGGAACGGCCATATTGATCTAATAAAAAATGAAGATTTAAATTAACTTATTCGCATGTAGCTAAAATTATTAATCATTAAAAAGCGAACAAAATAATATAACTTACACCGATGAAAGGTACACCAATACCACAGAGAATGCCTAAAGAGTAAATTATTTTAAAATTAAAATTTTAAATCGTTACTGATTGAAAAATAAATCAAAGGTTCACTCAAAACGTTGAGATGATTTAGTAAAAGTAAGCAAATAATTTAAATTCGAATTTAATTTAAGAAATCATTTAAATCAGAATTTAGTTATCAAATAATTTAAATCAGAATTTAATTAATTGCGTAAGTCAATAATAAAATGTCACCTAAACTGGCCAGGGTTCCGAATCCGGACGAAATCATTCCTAAAACGCCAAGCCAAAATTTGGATCGGACCCAATCTTTCATCATTGAAGTGGAAACTGTAAAGCATCCCATAAGGACAACCGTCACAGCAAAAATTGGAACCGCAGAGAAAAAGTTTCGGTCCATTTCTGTGAAAAAGGTTTCGAAAGTCAGAGGGTTCACTTTGATCGCTTTCCAGCTTCCCTCTTTTTCTGCCAATCTTTTCAAAACCTCTGCTTCCCATCTCCCACCTCTGAAAACATTTTTTTCCAACGTAATAAATAAGAAAATGCTACATCAAAAATAATTATTTAATTGTTAATTAAGAATCGGAGAAAAATATCTAACCTGAGATCATCTTCTTCGTTTTCAACATCAATGAAATAGTTGACAACAATTGCCCGCACTGTTTTCAAAGAGTAAGAATCATTTGTCAGTCCAACTCCACCAAAATATTGTGGAAGAACGTGAGTTTTGAAACTTTTCGGGTGAAACATGATCGGGTAGCGGATTTTGAAGGATTTCTCTGAAATCTGATTTGCTTTCGCAGAAGACACTGCACTTCCAGATTTTGAGTTGACAACAACGTCACCATCGCCAAGCATGTCACCCAACTACATAAATTATAAGCAGTTCATCACTTAAAAAATTGTCTTTTAAGAACTTTCTGGTGTGGCGTAAAAGTAACTCAATGATAATTTTTTTTAACTTTGCGATCTACACCAGAAAATGTTAAAATTCGTTTCTTTCATTCAGTTCATCATTATAGTTAATTGACCGTCGACCGTGTCAATATTATTAATAGTGTAGATGTTAATTAAACTTATCACCAAGTTCATGAATTATTGTTTACCTCAAGATGTTCATTCTCATAGCAAGTCTCATGCCACCGCGCACACAAGGTGCTGTAATTGTAGGTCTGTCCTTTCCAGTTGATTTCTGCACTGTGAATTATTTTATCCACTGCCATCATTTCATCCCAAGCGTCCGAATGCAATAAACTTCCTCCATCCTTTGCTAGGAATATTATTCTACACAGAAAAACAAATTTATTATTTGTGAACTATTTATTTAGTACTAATAATTAAAACAATAAAATCCAGGGACACTTTGTCGTTTATTTTTATATTGTTTGTTTGTTTACATGCAGCAGTTGTCTTAAGTTTTAGATGATAATCTTCATGAAAATATTTTTTGTCAACAACAATTGAAGGGCCTAGTTAAAGAAGTGTCAATTTCGAAGGATTGCTGAAATTATGTCATTTGTAAATTTTATCATTGATCTACTACCAAAATATTGACGTTCAACTCAACTTTGGCCGCCTTGAAATTGGCACTTCTTTAACTAGGTACCTATAGGCCCTTCAATTTCACAATGCTACTACCTAGCCTTCTGTAATTCAGTTCATTTCATTCATTACTTCACTGTTGTCTTCTAAAATTATTTGCCAATAATATTATTTGGGATCTTTAAAACGTTTACCAAAAGCAAATCCAATAAGTAATCATCCAAATGACTCCCACTGATTATTAATAAGATGTCACAAAATTGAACCCTCTCATTCTCATCAACTCACCCAGCCGCCACCCTACAACAACAAGGTGCCGACACAAGGCTGGTGTAATCTGTTTCCATAATATTATGGAGAAGTGCATGGTAGAAGGAAGCCCGTCTGAAAGCTTGGAAATTAAAATTTCACTTTTTTTCTATTGGCGACAAATTGAAGATTTTGCTGCCATTTAGTGTTCTTTATTAACAGTGCGGACTGTATACAAACTGGAGACAAAATCTTCATTTCTGTCGCCAGTAGAAAAAAGTGTTTTAATTTCCAAGCTTTCTGACGTACCTTCTATCACTCCTCCTCCATGGTAAATGAGTACACCAGCCTTGGTGGCGACATAGGCCGACAAAGAGAATTTTAGCGGGGTTTCTTCATCCTGTGTCACTAATAGTAATAACTGGCCCATGGCATTCAGATTGGCCAGTTATTACTATTTTGGACAGAGTTGACTTTCCAAAATAAATTAAGACTGTAGTTGATAAATGGGATAGGTACCCATTGAAGACGCAATCTTTATTTGTATTAAAATTCCCATTTGGCTATTGATTTAGAAATACTGCACATCTTAAATCCTTTTGAAAAGTCGACTCTTTCTGCGACCAATTAAAAAAAATCGCACTCTTGTAATGCCATATGGCATAATTCGTTAAGGCAAGGTACCCTATGCCTATAGCTGTCCCAATCTCCCAATTAATAAATTGGTTGCAGAAACTCCGGAAAAATCTCAATGTCGCCACGTTATTTGTATACGTACCGTACGTACGTAGTAATTGTCGCATCTTGCTATAATTATGTTTTTCTTAACCTATTTTTCTGATGTTTCCTCTTGGCCCATCGACTATGTACGTCAACTTACTACTTAATTGTGGAAATTTGTGTATACGGGAAACTACTATATATAATACAGATAGATAGATATTACAATATAATAGCATATTGCACCTTTTTAGTGTGAGTATCATGTAATTTACAGCCACAATATGTGATAACTGACAGCAATTAGTTAAAATAAAGAATAATAACCGATGGCATATTTGTCGACCATGGATGGTAAGCGAAATAAATACCTAACTAAGTTCCTGCTTCCTGACCTTTTGCAAATATTTATAAATGAACCTTATGTTTATGTTGACACTTTCTTACATTTCTTACATAAGTTGGGCCAGAGATGGGAAAACCCTGGACGCTAAAATCGCTAAATATTAAATAACTTGTTTAATTGTGAAGAAATTATCTTTCCGTAGAAAATAATTGCCGGTTTTTAAACATATACAAATTAGGGGTAGGTATTCATTTCTAGGACTGATTATTTAAATCGACATCTAAATTTTTTAAATGATTATTCTCATTATTTGTAGAATAATCTATTCCAAAGATGATTATTTTCTGGCTGATTTAAAAACGGAAAAATCTTGCACATGCGTCAGAGACCCAATTATTTGAAATTATCAGATTATATAAGTGCTTGTTGTGATTATGGTCACCAAAACTGAATACCTCTATTAAAAACTGAGATGATGAGAATGCGAGATCTTATAATATTTAAGATATTATTTTATAGGTAGGTATGCATGATTTAGTGTGTCAGTGTGTGGAGAAAAAACGACAGGAAACTTCTTGAAATTTTTCTAGTAAAAGTTAAAAAAATAATTTCAGGAGCTATACCTTGCAAATCTTAGAATTTTAGTTTCTCTGGACGGGTCAAATCTTGTCGTATAATTAGGAGGGAATAATTTCTCAACTTCAAATCTATCAAATTTCCCCTGTCCATTGGAGACGGTGTATAAATATTCGACGTTGTTGACATATTCGAGTCTGAGCATGCCACATCCGAGTAAAATGGATAGAAGTGCGGATCCGAAAAGGAAGGACTTCGGGTATCTGGCTAAGATGTGTCCAAGTTTGTAGAACACTTTGGTTAAATAACTATTCACACATCCCATCGTCATCTTGACGGCTGATTTTTGTTATCACACAACTTCCGAAAGAAAAAAATAAAAGACACTTCACACTTGCACTATTCTAAAATTCTAAAATTTATTCACCAACGAAGAAAACCAATGGATAATGATCTTGCCATATAAAGTGAAATAATTTCCAAGAACACTAATTATAATAATAAATGTTGATGAATATTCAGAAAATGGTGAAGATTGTGGATCTCAAGACTGCGAGATGTTTTATGAGTGCACTTGAGATAAACAATGAACGTGAAATTGTGTGGGATACCAAAAGATACACTATAGAGGTACCCCAAAGAATTGAGAGTCTTACGAACCAAAATCTAATAATAATAATAAAAGAGGGGAATAACCAAGGAGGAAGGATTGGGGCAGACTAATATATGAAGTTGTGTTGTGTCTAGCAAAAATTATTATTATTACATGAATGTGTCGATTCACACAGTGCACTATAAAATATTATGTCAGCTAATCTTCCTCATTTAATGTTTTCATCGAGTAACATGAACACAATAGGAAAATGAGTGTCGTCGTTAGTAGAAAAGGGAGATATGGGGCGAAAAACAAGAAAAGTTCATCGAAAGAAAAGCAAGGGTGAGACTTTTTGTCATTTTTAAGGCTAACTAATAAGTACACAGTAGAAACTGTTCGTTATTCCTTAACTAAATGCACGAATCCTTTTTTAATGCATGTTTCTTTTGTATTTATTAAATAATTCTATTATATAAATTATAAATGTTATAGTACAACAATAGTTTTAAGAGAGGGGAGAGGGAAATAAATATTCAGATCAAGTTCTTGAGGAATTCCTACTTTTTATTAGTACAGAAATCACAGAATTCAGTCCCTACACTTTTTTAATAGCTGTCTCATAGTAACCACAAGAAAATCCAAACAAATAATCGTGTTTTCAGTTGGTGGATCCCATTCTCACGGCACCTATTACCATTCTTATACTATAATATTCACTTACTACTATATCTATACATACACTACTCAGCATTGGAATTAATTTACTTTAGTTTTATATATGAAATACTACGGAATATATGAATGAATGCTATACAGAAATTGACAATGAGAGAGGGGACTCAAGAAATGAACTACTTTGATGTGCAACAAGTTAAAAAGTGAATTAGTGAATTTCCGTGTCAGGGCGACTGTGAAGTCCACTTTCCTTAGTGCTGAGAACCCTAATCTCCTCACCGACCCAACACATTCATATATTTACTATTACATAATATTACATATAATATATACTATCATATCCCAATTAAATAGACACTACTCCATGTCCCTTTATTTATTATCCTAATTAATGCAATACAGTACAAAAATAATAGGAAACTACAACGTCCATCAAAACTTTAATTTTAATTACACGTACTTGTACATTTTATAGGGAAACAGGTAACGACAGCTTCTAAAGGATATAATATGGCTATAATATTGTGAGATTATAATATTATAGGAAGATATTCATGTAGTATTTGAATTTTGGATACTGGATGCATTTTTTCCTACTTGGAAATAAAATAATTAAAATGATGTTGCCCATTAGATGACTACTTGTGCTATATTCTCCGAATTTTTATCAAAAGGATAATATTATGCAAAATATTTTAAATTAAAAATAAATTAAATACAGTTTGCATGTAATTTAAATGATAACAATATTATTGGTTAGCTAGCTGTATAGAGGTAAGGTAGGGACGTATTTTTATGTGATGTCTAAAAGCATGTAGGTACCTATGATAACTTCATAGTTGAGTAATGTGTGTGTAGGTCGTGAAGGTAAATGTGTTAATAGGTGTGTTTCTACTGAATAATCAACCTATTTATTTAAATCTGATCTGTAGCTATCTGTATAAATATACTACACATGCAGTTTAATAGTGACTCATTAAATCTCTAACATTTTATTTATTTATTACTTGCACTTTATTATAACTTTATCATACATTACAATAACAATCTTTTATAGAATAAACTAGGTACATAATCTGTCTACGCACATGCATAATTACGACTTTTACGAGTACTTTGTACTCTATAGCATTCTGGGGGCACACTGGCACACACTATCTCCTGATTATTAGTGATTATATATCTAATAAAATAAAAGTTGTTTACAATTCATGGATAAAAAGAATTAGCCAGGATTTGTGCTGTTGCAATTGAAAATCACAAGAGTTAACATACAAGACCAGTTTTGTCCAACAGGCAGCGCATAAAAACCAACAAATTAAAAGGGATTATATAATAACATTTAATCAGTAGTAGTAGTATTAATTTTAATTACATATGTAAATAGTAAATAGATGAAAAGGAATAATAAAAGAGTGCGTAGTACATTGATTGAAAATTGAAAAGAAGAAAGAAGGGTGCATGAAAATGTGGCGACTGTATGTACAAAATAAATAGTATGGCAATGAAACAGAAAGAGTTAAAATGTGACCGTGGGAAAATGGTTCTAACGCGTTCAAGTTTATTCTATAGAAGCTAGTTGAGGCTGAATGCATTATTATGTATGTACTTTTATTATGTATACATTGCTAAGTTTTTAACTAATTACATTCTACACTCATGTCTACAGGTGTAATCCAAAGGTACACAATAAATAAAACTCTCTCTCTCTCTTCAGCAATGTCTCAATCAGTTCTCTTCTATTATCGTCTACATTAATAAAACAGCGGTAGCTGATTTATGGGAATGTAATGTCTGTCCGCCTGTCTGTTGTTACAATAATAAACAGCTTGAGATATTTCAATTTGTGCATGCGTGTTCTTGGGGTCCATGCAGAGGTCTCATTAGAAAATCGGCTCAATCGGTTGAACCATAAATTTTATTGTAGATTTATATATCCAGGCAATTTGGAATCGATTGGGGGGGGAGGGGTTATTTTTTTGTATGGGGATGACTTCCCCCCATTAGGGGTAATATGAAAACATACGGAATTGAATGACAAGACTTTAACACATCTAAGGAAGAGCCCCAACGTATAGGTTGGTCTTGTCACAAGTCACAGTAACACGGATGTCAAAACTACCCGTGTAGGTATTACTACAATAGTCGCGGTGATGTTAATAAATTCGCCCATGTAACCGTTGCAGGTTGTGATAACGTCAACTTAACATATTTTTAACATTTTCCTTCAAATTGACAAATTTTCAACATTTTTGGTCAAATTGATATTTTCAACATTTTCCGTCAAATTTTGACTTTGAAAACTTTTAAACGTTTAGAACATATAAATTTTATTTTGTCTTTACCGCTACTTTTTTACAGTCGTTTTTGCAATGGTTTATTATATTTAGTTAGAGTATCATGTAAGGAACCCGTACCGCGTACCCCATCCAATATGATGCATAAATATTTCATACTGTCGTCAACGTCATCATCCTATACAACTCTATCACTCTATATGGATCTTATCTTAGACACAATTAAATTGCATTCTTTATCTCAAATTAGAACAAACTATAAGGAATGGATTTTTTAATTCGGATTTATGTCCCTTTTTTCCGGTGATTCACATGATAAATTTAAAATCTCACGCTCTGTGATGAAAATTTATAGATTCCTTGTAGGAAAATGGAGGATGCAACATATTTCTTTCAAGGAAAGTCCAAATTACGGGTTTACGTACGTAACGAAACCTTAATGAAGCTATGAAGCACCTCTTAAAAAGATTTTTAAATAATGTCATAAGAAGTTGTTGTCTATTTCTGGAATTTTTATTCTTACACACTTCCTTGACGTCATTATAAAGTTATCATCGTCAACAATCAAGAAATCCCTAGTGTCGAAAACTGGAAAGTAAAACCAACACATCCGGGAAAAAGAAACTAGGATAATAATTCGTGTACAGTGTCAACAGAACAGTAGGAAAAGACACTAAAATGTAGGTCTAGGTGTGACGGTATGACATAAACTCTAAAGAAAGTAGAACTAACTTAGCTTGAACTAATAAATGGTAGAAATGGGAAATAATTTCAATATCAGCAATAAAGACTCAATTTTTGTCTATGAATTTAAAATGAGAAAATGACTAATGAGATTGTGCATATGTGAGTTGATGATTGAATGAGTTAAGGTCTTAAGGGTGATTCAGACTTCTTAGTCATCAGAACAATTGACAACAATAAAGACAACAATGAGACAAGGAGACAGAGAATTTCATTCATTCTGGGAATGAGTGAATCGAGAGAGTGACACATCCACCAACTGACCTGACCTTGCCCCTCATTTCATCCTCACATCATCAACACCTTATCATCAAACACTATTTATAACTACATCGCTACTAAAAAAAGTATACACATTAAAATCTGCAAAAAACATTGATAATTATGGAGATATCACTGAACTATCTCTAATTACAATTAACTTTATATCATTAACATGTGTAACAAGTATTTCAGTTCTTCACAAAAGAATTTATGGGAAATACAAACAAAGAAGTGTATCAATGCCTGTACTAAATTAGAATATATACTAACAGTTAACAGAAATAGAATAGAACAAGGAACTATAGCGTTTGTATACAAATTCAGAATATTATGGCTGGAATTTATGCCAACAGAATTGAAACACGAAAAGAAGTCGTTTATGTTTCCTGAAATATAAATCCAGAATAGGAAAATTAATTAAAATAGTCTGAAATCTGAAAAATTGGAATTTACACTAACGGAATGAAAACAAGGAACAAGAAGTTTTTATCCTTCGTGAAATGGAAATCCATGAACGAATAATATGAAATCTTGGAATATTTAATTATATTATTGAGGGGAATGGGAAAAAGGAACAAGATGTTTTTATCCTTCGTGAAAACGAAATCCATGAATGAATAATCTGAAAATTTGGAATATATGTAGTAATTATATTATTGACAGGAATCGAAAAAAGGAACTATTAAGGCGTGAAATTGAAATCCAGAATATAGAATTAATGAAAAAGGTGAGGAAAATAAGTGAGGATACTAAATGGCAATGACAATAAATGACGGTCTCACAGCCCTCCTCTATAAAACTCCCTTTGCTTTATTACTACAAATACTCTCTATGGATTTATGGATATGAACACTTTCTTAGACAAATAAGATGATGTTATTGTGGCAGGTACATAAGTATTATAATAAAGATATTATATCACTATCTGTTCCCAATGCATAAATAAATTATATTTTATAACTGCATGTAACACAGGACAAGGACTGTAAAAGCAGTTTTATAATATTCATTTTATTCTTGATTATGATTATGC
>JABASI010006181.1:0-11204 GCA_019776505.1 Tomocerus nigrus
ATAGGTACCTACTCAAGGCCAAAAGAATCGATTGAAATTATCATCTGAAGAGTTATTTAGTTTCATAAATCATCGTTCTATTTATTCAGCATTATATAATTCCAATATATAAGTCTTCACGATTTGGGCTATTAAGAGTCTGTTCAGTCACGTCTTCATCTCTCTGAAATTAACAAAAAATGTGTGATGAAAAATGGACATCTAAAATTCTAAAAGCAAAAATGCCTGTTTCAGGGTGGTGCAGGTTAATGTATGGATCATAAAACATAATAATTATAAAGTTAGAAATAATAAAATATTACAGCATTCGCATGGCTAAATATATATAAATATTAGGTAGCTATATTTATATTATACCATTATACCTTCATGGTGGCGTAGTCCATAAAGAAATATCTCAAGGCATTGAATTCAGGTCGATCATTGGGATTTTTTTCCCAACAAGAAAGCAATATGTCGTACCTGTACCACACCATAGTATTTTATTTCTCAAATGCATTTTATATCTAAAACACTAAAATATCTCAAAAACTTGCAATGATGTCATAATATATAGTCATACAATTTATTAGTGGCATATTTCGGTTTAAGATTTCTCAATCCCTGGTCCAACATCTCCACAAACTCAATAGTCCAAGAAATCCCAGGATATGGGACGTTTCCGAGGGAAAATATTTCCCAAATTGTTATTCCATAAGCCCAGATGTCCGACTGACTGGAGAAGGTCATTTCCCTCAGAGATTCAATGGCCATCCATTTCCAAGGCAAAGGGTTAGTCTTGTCCGTTTTCTTGTAGTCACAGTAATTATACATCCGACGACTTAACCCAAAATCCGCGATTTTCACCATTTCTTTCTCTGTCAGCAGAATATTCCTGGCAGCAAGGTCGGAATGGATAACCTAGAATAACGTTTGCATTTTTTTCGATTAAAATTTTAAGGATTATCTAAATCCATTTACATGTAGTTTATAGGTATAGGCACATGTTTAGCGGAAAGATAGTCCATCCCGTTGGCAATTTCTTCAGACCACTTCAGACATTTTACAAATAAATTTGACCTACAGAAGGCAACCAAATGTTAAATTCAATGTTGGTATAGCTTAATTGGATCCAAAAGACTCATATTTCTTTAGCAATACTATTATGAAGTAGGTAAGCACCTACTTATTTTTCTATTCTTCAAATAAATGAAATTGAAATTGAAATTTTATTGAAAAATGGTCAGATTAAGATTCATCAATTAACCAGGTTATTTTAAAATTTATTAAGAGGTAGGTTTAAAATAAAGTTAAAATTAGTGATTGAATTTTACAATAATAATATGGGGGAGTTCCAAATTAAAGTGTATTAAATTGTACAATTTGTATATTTTGACTTAACTATGACCGTGGAACAATAATACGATGGTTTTAACATTAACGATATTATTCTCACCTTTGAAAATCAAAACTGCTATCTGGAATATCTTTTTTAATTTTTCGAAGATAAGCGTGCAAAGATCCCAAAGAACAAAGTTCAGTCGCAATATATAGAACACCTGCAATTTTTGGAGTTTATGTTATTATTTTTTACATAAAGTACATTTTGACTGGAAAGCAACTGCTAGAGGAGATTATCTATAGAGATTTTCGTTTTCGTAATGTTGATCTAACCAGTTTGAATCTCTTTGGTATAAGCTCCAACCAATTTTATTATGTTTTCATGCATCCCGATGTACATCAATATCTTTAATTCGGAAAGCAGGCCTTTTAATACGTCCGATGAACAAACATTCTTTGTGGTTTTAAATGCGAATTCCCCTTCATGACTGTAAATGTTTCCTTTGTAAACCGTTCCGAATTCCCCGGATCCCAAAATTTGTTTTTTATCTGTTGAAAATGCATAGTTAATCTATTTAAACGGATTTTGAATATTAATAATTGTCAGCACTTTTACTATCAATCTATTTTACTTATTTCAAAAGAATCCTTCTCCAGTTCATATTGTGAATCGTAAGGTAACGAAAATGCGTTATCTTGCGTGAGTTTGAGATTTTTCACTCCTTTAAAAAATTCATCTATTTCCGCTTCTGTCAGATAGGCAACTAATTCCTATCAGATAATTATAATAATATAACGAGTCAATTGATAACTAATATACATTTAATAATTCTAGTTTTTAATTAGTTACAGATATGAGGAAAACCTGATGCAAAAGCACAGCATATTATGCCACAAATGTATTGCAAAATTAAAGTAATGATATTTTTAAAATTCTCACTTGAGATGCCTTTAAACGCTTTAGCAAATAGAAAAAAGGAATCGCAGCCACAAGTAGACCTATTGATATCGTCAAAGCGATGATTGAACCAATTCCAAGTTTTGATTCTATATATGATGATTGGAATATAAAATAAAAATCGAAAAACTAAAAATGCTAAAAAAATCGTAAAATCATGGGCTGAAGTTTAGTAACCCTTTTTAGTAGATATTGTAAAACGCTTCGTATCATTTCCATAACTATTTGAAACAGTACACATGTAATGGCCTTCTAAATCTTTACGATAATTTGGAAATATGAGAAGTTTGGAATTTCCTTGTCTGACAACAACTAAAGGAGCTTCAATCGGCTGTTTATTGGAAAATAATAATATTAAATATACAATTAAAGAGAAATCAGTAAATTGAAAAAATCTAAAACCGTTTTTAAGAACTTTAAATGGTAAGCGCAAATCTTTTCTTACCCGATTATTGCGTGACCATTCTACTTTAGGAGTTGGACGACCTTCACCAGCACAACTCACACTTTGTCCTTTCTCCCCAACATGAATTTTCTTTTCTGACGCGAAAGAAAATATTTTCGGAGCCATTCCATCTAAAGCCACACAACCACTATTTTAATAGCCACATATTTATTATACTTTTTAATTAAAATGCATTTTCTATTTAAAAGAAAATTAAATTATAAAAAATGTCCTACCTAAAACTTGAATGTTTTTAGTAGCGTTCTGCCACTCTTTTGTATTTAGTAACGGAACAGAACAAATAATGCTGTTTATGTCTTTACGATTGAACCAGATGTCAACAAGACTTAATGGATTGTACTCGTCCCTACTTTTGGAACGTTCTTTATAAGAAATCATCTCTGAAAGAAATGCGTCGGAAATGTCGACATCTTATGTTGTCTCGAAATTGAAAATTGCCAGTAAATGATCAAAATGAATATAATAATAAACCTTTAGGTAAAGCTTGCATTGAACCATTGGTAAAAACGACTAGCCATTGTATTCCGTGTGTGTGGAAAAAGGAATGCCCTTCACACGAACAAGCCACTTTTTGTCCCAATAGGACATAACTTTCTTGGTTAAAACATTCCAATGACAAAATTGCTTCTGATGGGACATCGGATCCTGTGTCTTTAATTAGTATATAAAAATATAATATTATAATGTCATTAATTTTGGATTTATACTAGTCCTAAAAGATTTAAATAAGTAAAATTATATGTTATAATAGGCACTGATGTTACATATATTCCCATCAAATCCTCTGAAATATAATTCATTGCTGGGTTGATCTCCAGATACAAAGCACTGGACAAGAGCTTTCTTAATCGGTAACACAGATATGCAAAATTCATGTCTTTGGTTCACTCCATCCTGTAATTGGACATCACAAGCAGTTCCTTTCAAGAATGGAACAAATTGGTCGTTGGAGCATTCTCTTGTTCTCTACGTAATTCAAAGAGCAAACGTTACTGCTATTTCATGTATCTCATTTTACTCGACTAACACGTATATAAAAATCTTGATTGTCTAAATGAATCTTAAAAATAATGAGTTTCAATATGATTTTAATTACTGCGCTGCAATACTATTGTGACATTGATTGTGTATGAATATAAAAAATTACTGCATGGCATTGCAGAAGTCGAACAAATCAATCCCCTAATTAATAAATCATAAAAATAGATCACCTTATTTTGAAGTGACTTTTCCCAAGTTCGACATTCATAAATATCATCACATTCTATTTGTAGCAATGGTACATGGTTTACCGAGCTTCCTGTACAAACGAATCTCTCTAGATTGGGTTCGTAATGCAGACGTGTGGTCTCGTGAGGGCTTTTGAGAAATGACCACGTTTGTAGTCTGTTCGTTATATTGGATGCCGGAACGCAATCTACTCGAAATTCATCGACCAATGTGTTCCACTGATTCGACACTCGCTTCACTTTTTTCAAAATAAAGTAAGATAGTTCGACTTCGGTCACAAAACGATGTTCAGGCTCTGTCACCTCGTAATGCTTTGGTCTGATATCTATTTCCTCTTTGTATGGGTATCTGTTTTTCATAGAAAAATTTAACTTAACATTTTAAGATGCAATGAATTTCTATATCAGTGTCTTCTTTTTATTCTTTCTTACCGTAAAACCATTGTAACATTAGTTTTAGTGCTACTGCAAATTAGACGCACATTCTCGGGCACCGAAAAACTCCTTTCAGTTTTATCTAAATTAGTTTTGTACCACACCAGGTCTGATTTCGGCTCGATTTGTAAACCTGTAAAAAGTAAAGTAGTAAATGAAATATTTAAACTTGTATTAGATACCTTTAGTAATCTGTAATTCTATATTATGTACATCAATTTTTTTGTAACCGCTTTGTAAATGGAACTTTTTAAAAATATTCCAAGGTAGGAGTATAGAATTTATATAGCAGGTAAGTATATTCTAAATAAAATATTATATTTATTTTAGGAACATAATAATTTAACAATCATTCTATTTAGATGTGACACAATAAAGTGTGCGCATTAAAGGTTGGAATTTAGGAGGTTATACGAGTATGTAACTTTCTCACAAAATGAGGAATAATTCCCTGAGGTCACTTTGGCAAATAACACCCGCCTTTATAAACGTCAAAGTTATAATTTCTGTCGTAAAATTATTTTTCAACAGATTTCGGTAGGTCTTTGTTATAAAAAATTATGTTATAATTTAAAAAAAAATAAACATTTATAATTCATATATGTACGTAGTTGTGTAAAGAAAAATGTTATTAAAATTAGTAAAAGGGATTTATCACAGTTGCCGGTAATAATAAACACATTAAAAATACTTGGAGGAAATTGTAATCCGAATGAAAGACATGATGTTCCTGGAATCCATTTGCTGCGTTGTCCTTCAACATGTTGTCCGACACAGACCAACGTTCCATTTTTATTCCACAGACTGCTCACATTCACTCTGAACCCTTCCACCGAGTTCCAGCCAGTTGATAAACTGTTGCTTAGCCAGATTTTTGATTCGGAATCCTGTTTCGAATAAAATATTCGACATGGCACTTATTTAGAAATAAACTTTCCAATATGACAATTTCTAATAACTTGAAAAAGTTCTTCAAGAGAATTAGAAAATACAAAGGATTTAAATGTTTGTTTAATATTTGCTTGGGACGGGACGGGACTGAGTTTTTTGTCTATTGGCTTTATTCGCTTTTATACTTAAATACTTTAATTGCCAAAATTGATTTTTGTTAAGGCAGCTTTGAATTATGAGAACCAAAGAGGAATCTTACTGGGCAAGTTCCGTTACTTTGAATTCCTTCCAAAAAGT
The DNA here is from genome assembly GCA_019776505.1 of Tomocerus nigrus. Taxonomy (NCBI): domain Eukaryota; kingdom Metazoa; phylum Arthropoda; class Collembola; order Entomobryomorpha; family Tomoceridae; genus Tomocerus; species Tomocerus nigrus. The sequence continues at coordinate 5,597 of JABASI010006181.1, forward strand.
ACAGAGAAACTTTAAACGGTGGAATGCACGGAACATAGATGATACTATCTGCGGCATAAATCGTTGAGTCCAGCGAAGATACATCCGAGAAATAATTCTTGGTATTACCAGCCGTGGCCACTGGTTGAATGCGGTAATTGTAAGTCTGACTGCCTGTGTTAATAAGATATTAGGTACTATTATAAACTTTAAAAAAATTTTTTTTAAAGGATCACATGAAGTGAAATTCATATACTTACTTTGTATGCAGAAACGGATTTTCATAGTTTGGTGTTTAAGTAATGGATTTAAACTGAGCAATGCATAGGTGAACCACGAAGTCTCGTCATTTTCAATTTCGTATCTTTGATTTCGTGGAACGACCATTAGCAGCTTGAACAAATATGAGTCTGAGTTGAAGTAATCAGGAGAAATTCGTTCTCTTTTAAATTTTGTAAATTGTATCCGTGGCTTCTCACTTCCAAAGTCAAAATTGATTGTAAAAGGGTTTTGAGAAATGCATTCGAAAGACGTAAGGAGTGTAGTTTGATCCAAGACGATAGTCAGTGCATTTTTGTAGTATTCATAGCAGCCTCCTAAACTGCTACGGATATTATTGGCCTGTACAGTTATACTGCAGTTTAAAGAGAGAATTTCGTCGCTAAACTTGCAATAAAATTTACTTTGAAGATATCCTGTACTGTTTGAAGATATTGTAATATTATGACCCGCTCCGTTTTTTAAAACTGCACTCGACACCAAGAAGTGTATTACTAAAATACAAACTATTTTGCAAGAAGCTTGCATTTTTACTGCACGTCCAAAAAACTCACACAAATAGTCTAAAAAAACCAGTTAAAAATATTGATGACTATTTATATCGATTATTTTAATAATATGATTGGTTTACTTTGATTAGTTGAATAATAATTAAAAATATGGATAGACGTTTGGAATATCCGCAGTTACTACAAATGTTAGTCAAGTTCACTATATACTTAGCAATCAGTTGATAATTAATGAAACTTGTAGTAAATTAATGTAGTAGTAAATAATTATAACATATAGGTTAGGTTACCTATATAAATACATAGTACTCTTATTGGTTTGACTCTACATCGTCATTCATAATAGGTAAATAGTCATTGTTTTATTTTAGTTATTTGAGGATAATTTTGGTTGACAATGAAATGAGGTTTCCGGTTGAAGAAAGAACCTTTAGTATCTTTGAATTAAAAGACATTAGAGAAATAACCCAGGAGAAATATACAGTAACAATAAATAAGTTAGGTTAATAGTTACCTATTTTAATAAATTAGGTTTATTTTCCTATTTTGTTACAACTTGCTATATCAATAGATATTTGCCACACAGCCACGTGCGCTTAGCGCTATCATTACTTAATTACTATCATTACACATAAAATAAATCTATAGTATTAATAGGAATTGTATATTTAATTATTTAACTAATTAGTTTAAAAAACAATACCGACATACTTATATTTAGTTGCAGTACCTGTTTCTGTTTTAAAAATTATTTAGGTATTGTCATTACATTGAACATGATTCTCCTTTTAGAAATGCATGTAATTCTCCATTGGCTTTTTTCGTATAATACTTAGATTTTATTTTTTATTCCAGGAAAAGTTTAGCTGTCATAATAATATGATATTATTATGGTGTTTAGAGTTTAAAAAAATAGTAGACGCAAACTTGTGGGAATTGGCAGTGTGTCGTGTCCTTGTTTGTTCCTAATACCGTTGTTTGGTTTATTTCTACAGAAATGCGAACATTATCTGAATTTACGTCATCTCGTCGTTTCCCTTGTTGACCGCAAAAGCAGCCAACAATTTTAAGTAGACTGTTGATAAATTTTAATTCTATGAACTATATTGTAATAACTTACTAACTAATTGTGTAGACTAAGCCACTTTTTTGTTTTTCCTGCTTCCTGTGTCTATCTATATACAATAAGAATGCAAAATAATTTCTATATTTTATAGCTTTATTTCTTGCCAACTAAGTACAAATTGCAAACAAGCATTTTTCGGCTATAATGATTAATTAGCAATGGCACATGAAATGAACTGACACTTTGATCTTAGACAAAACGTCGAGAAGCGATACCGTTGAATGTCTTTTTTGAATAGACGTATTTTATGAACAGTACAAAACAACCTAGTATGATATACTATTTAAGTAAAATGTGTCATAAAAAGTCAATGCCCAATTAATGCAATTACAAAGATCTTCAAACGTTTTTATTCGGCATATTCTGGGTTAGGTATTTATTATATTATGGTATCTTTACCAATTGTACTTCACAGCAGATCACAGGTGTAACGATTTTATACTGCATACTGCATGCTATTGGACAAAAGCAATAATTATGTGCTCAAAACTCAAAATTCAGAATAACAATGAAGAATTAAAGTCATGTCTACTCTCATTGGCCACCAACCTGGAATTCTCCTTCTTGGCTGATACATCATGGTTAATAATAACAATAATTAGTAACAACACAAACAACAATAACAGCAACAGATACATAATTAATAAGTAAGAATAAGAATTAAGAAAATTTAAAATCTGCTGCTTTTTGTAATCGTTTTGCATTTCTACTGAAACATTTGTGACAGGCAGAAAGTAAATTCGGGCAAATATTTTCCAAAACGTGCTATTCGATGGGAATACATTAACTAAGTGTAGATTTTCTATTCGCAAGAACAGTCTTGTGATTGAAAGAACTTGATGAGAAGTGTTGTTGATCAGAGTTAGTGTTTCTAATTCCCGATCAAAATCTTCCCTTTCCCTGCGTACTAAATTGATATTTTTTAAATGCAATTCCCTCACTCTTGGAGATATCCAATTCAAATCGTAGTCCCTTGTGTAAGCAAAAGTGTTGTGGATTCTAACTTTGCTCAATCTCGGATGAGAAGAGAAATTAGTGAGAAAAGGCTTCAAATTCCAGTTTTTATAGTGTAATTCTTTTAAATTTGGCAAGGTAGTAGGAAGGGGATTTGGCAGTTCAGAGCAACAGTCCTCAATTATAAGAGTTTCCAGTGTTTCTGGTAAATGTGACCATAAGAAACTGGTAACGTTCCCTACTATCGTCAATTTCGTCAAAGGTTCGAGGCATTTAGAATTAAGGAAAAATTGATCACTGAATGCAAACTTTTTTACAGTCAAACTGACAAACCGTTTTGAATCTTCGTCAAATTGAATAGTGAAAAAAATATCGCTTGTACCATTTGTTATGGTTGCTTTCGAAAGTCGAGTGAAGTTGATAAGGCCTTCCGGCCAGAGATTAAAATTGAGTGAGTAATTTGCCAGGGTGGGTATGTTAATGTTGCAGTACCAGAGGCATTCGTAAAACTTTACACGATCAAAATGAACTACTTTTGGCCTGATAATATATTTAGATTTCCTGCTTAGGAAGAGTTTACAATTATTTAAATGTAGGTATTCGGTAGAAACAAGATTTTCCTGGGAAATTATCATTGTCGTATCTTTTGAGCTAATTACTGTCAAGCTTTTAAGATGTACCCCGAGAAAATCAGTCAAGTCAAATTCTTTCAATTGATGGTCAATTTTTTTGAAAAGTGACACGTTATCTAGTTTTAATGATGTCAGTAGAAAACCAGTTTTTATAATAATCGAAGTAAAGGTTCTCACAAAAACCGAGGAAAGAAACTTTGACTCACACAATTCATAATTATATATTACTAATTTTGACTTTTTATAGTGTTTATAAAACTGTTCCACGTCTGCTGGTCCGAGAAGTGGAGATCCCAGTTTTACCTTAGTCTGCCTTTCAAAAGGACGCTTACTTATCAGCTCCCAATCTGTGCACACCAAACGACAGCTCTTGAGATCTGAGAATTGTAGAAAGCCAAAAATAAGATCTAGAATCTGCAAAACGTAAGAACAGACAATTTTATAATTCATGCAAACTTCACTTTTATATTGCATGCAAGAAAAATATATCTAATATTATAAATGTTGATGTTATCTAATCTAATCTACCCATTATTGGTATATTCAGTCATTTGGTTGACTAAACAAAAATATTCATAGCCATCAATTGCAATTTGATTACGACTTCTGATCATTCTTCTATACCTACCTACTATTTAATTTAATCAATGGCACGGAATTAAATTAAATTACTCCTATTTAGGAAATGTTATGCTTTTGAAGAAAGTGTAGCCTAAACTAAAAATGCCTGCATTTTAAGAATACGCTGTATTCCCTATTTATGAACATTGAACAAAAATTATAAACTTACCACGGCGTTTTTTGCAACGATACAACTATTACGTAGGAGTGCTTGGTTTCTTTCATCTTCAGATAATATCCTATCTGTACTGCTTATTCTTCGTTGGCGTTCCAAACGAAAACATTCTATCAACTGTAATTCAATGAAAGAATAATATAATTTTGTGAAAGTTAGGGACATTTATTGTAAGTATTTAAGTAGGTTGTAGGTATTATAATTAATATAACAATTGAAAATAAGCATACCACGGATTCCATCTTTGTATATAGTATATTTATTAGGTATACCAAAATTGTTTTGCTCTTCGAACTTAAGAGTCACTAATTAAGTCAGGCACTGCTTTATAGTAAATACTAAATAGTTGATATATTTAGTATATACTCTCTATAGTGTCTAGTTTTATTAATATTTATATCAAAGTAAAAGAAGTCGATATTATATAAATATTGAGTAAAAGATTATTTTTCCAATATTAAGTATGTGGGTACGTAACTACCTTTTTTGGATAATAATAATAGTAATTATTATTATTATTATTATTGAAATCTTAAAAATTGTTGTCCTTCCTGCTTACACTGAGTTGCAAAGCCCGCGAGTATTTTATTAGAAAATCAAAACAACAGAAAAAGTTATGAAGGGAGTGAACTGTGTGAAGGGATGAAGGGACTAAGGGACTGCACTGTCTCATGCTCATGTCGCATGGTTCAAATGTAAAAGTGTGAATTCATTTCTTTACCCTGTTTTGCCTCCGGCAAAAGGTCAAGTATTTATTATTGACCATATGAAAAATGTCTTTTCTTAACTAAAATAAGTCCTATTCGCAATGGGTCTTTTGATGCCATAGAAAAAATAAATACCTATGCGGAAATGAAACAGACTTACTAATTGCGTTAAAACGAGTTATGAGTTCCATAGCCATAAAAATGGTTTTATTTAGTCATAAAGTTAATGATAGTTGTAAAGTAAGTCCAGTTATTATTTAGATTTGGATAATCAATCATTCACTGGAGATCCCCTCATAAAGCATCAAAGGTCATATAAGAGCCTTGAAAGCAAATGAATGAAGGCCCGTATTATGAACTTTTGCCTCAAGGCGTTCTTAAGGGGAACTTACTTAGGCACGTCTTGAGATGTGGCGGGAACTTAACAGAAATCGGTATTACAATCCAATTCTTAAGCTCGCTTTTCATAAGGGCTCCATAAGTTGGTTTCGGTAAAAGTCGAACTTGAGGCCTTCTTAAGAATCTATCAAGTTGGGGAAAATACACGGTTATTTCAAAATTCGTGTTCACTAGGGGCAACAAAACATACAGGCTTACTTTAGGGACCACTTGCATGCGCAAAGGAC
>JABASI010006182.1:0-11204 GCA_019776505.1 Tomocerus nigrus
TCTGAAATTTTCAAATCCCATGGATTGTCCCTTTAAAAGCCATTGTGACCTTACATAAATGGCATACTATATCGTACTTTCTCCTTGACTTCCGGCCAGGACGAAGAGAAAACGAACTTCAGTTTTCTAATACTACTTGCGTATAGTGCATGCATAGTGGAACAATTGTCTGCCCTCAGCGACTTGAAAGACAAAGCGGTCTGTTTAAAGCGCTAGATATTTAAACGAAGAACTTCTAAAATTAATTTATTGTCATCTCTTTTTGATTTGTAAAGGAACCGAAAAATAAATTAGCTGTGCCGGCTGTGCGTGACATAAAACAGGTTATACGCGGGCAAAAAACGGATATCGAGCTATCTCGTGGCCTGGAACTTAGTATTGTCAACAATCGGAGGAACGTACACACAATGAAGCCAACTCCAGTCGATGAAATGTTTCCAGAAGGTGTTGGACCTTATATGGATGAAGATGTAAGTAATAATATTATTAGTGTCATACAGACAATACTAACTACGTAACATCTTAGTAGCAAAACTTCATTATAATACATTAAATAATAACTTTCCAGCAAGGCCCAAGCGGTGCACTAATGGTCGATGTCAATAGAGAAGGAATTCATGCCGATTTCAACAACGGTACACAAATACACTTTAATTACGTTTTCAATTATAGAGCATGTATTCGCAGTTCCGCCAGTAGTGCTGGCATAAACGTGTTTCACCCCTAGGGGTGAAAAGATGCTACATACGCAGGCGCAAAAATGATAAACCAAAATCTCTCGTCCTGCTTCGAGAAATTGTCAAGGACAAAATGAGCACCCTGTGTAAAGAGAGTCAAGACTCTCTAAAGACTTACTGTTCAAAACCTTGCCTATCCTATCTGTATTTACTCCTCGTTGGGTTTCATCCATCTGTTCTCCAGTTATTAAGGGTTTTGAAGGGGCTAGTTCATTAGTGAACATCCTATCCTAATCCTGTGTAGTATCAATCACAGCGAAAAGGTTTCCTAAGCATTTCTCCCGATCCGATCCCGCGGTTTCTCCTCACCCTCCACCTTTCAAAAATATGGAAACTATGAAATTGTATCATAGGGGTGAAACACAATGTCCAACTGTTTTCGTCAACATTGAACTAGTGAACTAGTTAATGCCAGCGCTCGTGGAACTGCGAACATGCTATATAGTAAATATAATAATAATCAATAATCCTCTCATTCATGCCTGCAACTTTTACTTCCATTGTAGTGTGTCCATTTATTTATCAAAAAATTTGTTTTCTAGATTTTGGCATAGATTTCTTTGATGACGAGGATTTAGCATAAGCTGTAAACGAAAGTTCTCATGTGTTATTGTAATCAAAATCGTCAACGTTTCTTCGAAGTTTTTTGATGTTCGACTGTACGTTTATTTTGCAACACCAAGTACCAAACACCATGTATTCTTAAAAATTACAAAAACGACAATGAAATCTCAATGTATAAAAGATGCAGAAAAATCAATGGCAATGTAAGTATGTATGTATAAGATTTGTCTTCCTACATAATTTGCATTGTATTAATTACTATTCCTACACCTATGAAAATGAAATGTATGATGTATGGATGAATGAACTTAATGAAGCATAAAATGGTTGAAGTTAAAAGTTATATACAGACATTGTTAGTTTATTTTTCTTGAGTTAACTTTTTTGAAGTTTTTTGTATTATAAAGATAGGCATCACACGTTCATCATTCGACCAAGGGCGTTTTTAACCAAAATTTCGTATTCAGAAAAGTTCAGCTCGTCTCCTCCTGTTATGTTAATGGGATGATAATATTATAATACTATTAAGACATTTGTGATATGTATTGACATGACGTATTCATTGAAATTGTTTTTAAAGTAGAGTTGCACTTGGTAAACAATTACATGATGCAAAAATTAATATGATTAATGATATTTTTCTCACCGTAAGCAACGTAACATACTCCATGGGATGGATGAACTTTTCCAATTGTAACTGTGTTGTTATGAATTGCGCGACCTATATAAAGGGTCTCTCCACTGCTTTCATAACCGCCCGGAATTGCATCTCCAGGAATGTCCGCTCCCGAGCAATTCACCCAACTTAAACTATATTGGAGAAATAGTTTTTAGAAGTGTTAATTTGCAATACTTTTATTTGGCTCTATTAATTTCAGGCTATATACCTTAAGCCTTAAACAAAATATCGAATTAGCAAATTAATTGTATCAAATGGAAATATAAAACTGAAATGCTATCGAGTATATGGAAATCATATTAATTATGTCGCAAGTTCACGCTTATATTATAACAGTACTTTAATCTATATTGAATCATTGAATCAGGGTAGATATAGCTTATAACATAACACGATGTAGATGCTCAAGTAGTATTACCTTGCAGGAGGTGCACATAGTATCTGTTCAAGAATAACATGACGAGTCATTAGAGATTTGCAAAAGAAATAATATCAAAAGATTACTATTTGTATTATTATAGTGTATTTCAAACCTACTTCGTATTGTCCTTTGGGTTCTTCTTTCATGTTGCTGTTTGAATATACATAAATAAGTTACAATTAGAATAATCACAATACTGTGAACAGAAAGTTGATTAGGTTAGGTATATTGGTTTTTGAAATAATATTATGTTAAAAGAAACTCACTAAGGTATGTAAACACTAGAGTGGCCCGTATGGAATTTTCCAGGGACCAGGGCGCCTTCATGATGGGCTCGAGCTACAAAAAGTTTGTCACCATTGTCGACTCCAGCGTGAACGGCGGACTTGGGACGATCACCCCCACTTTGGGGAACCCAAACTATTGTTGTAGGGTCTGACATGATAAATGATTCACGTGTAATATGAATTTTACCAGTTTATGAGAGCAATGCTTATTGCTCTGGGTTTGACAGGCTTTTTATATCAACGGCATATCACACATACGAAGGTCATAAAATGTCAATGGAATACCTATATGTACATTTTGTACACGTGTCATGCTACGAATTAAATCATTCTTCATTGGTTGCCAGTATTTATATTATGATCTCATATAATCTATATCCTTTTTCACCGGGTCGAGGTAGAGCTATTACACTGAAAGGTTGATTTCTACGAAAAAAAATCTATTCATGATAATTTAAGAAACAAATGTTTTCAATTCAGTAAATAAATGACAATTAATATGCATTTTGCCGTGCTAAACCTCTGAAATCATACATATTTATAATTAAAAGATGCGTATTATATTATATCACTAAAACCACCTAAGTAGATGTCCAATTGTACATTTTCTAAATATCTATCTATGCAATGCATCAGTTGAATTATAAATTATAACATGATAAACGATATTTGAAGGCCCATAAACCTTGTCCTCAAATTCCTGCTCTGCTCTTAATGGTTTTTGATGGACGTGTCGATCTCCTATAGGTCCATTAATTAATTCCATGTATGGTCTCACAGAATTAGTGAGCTTGTTTTTAATTTTACTGTTGTAAAGTTTGATAAAATGCCTACAACTGCAAATTATATCATTTAGTCTGCCTAAGATTAGTATAATATAGTGCAAATTATCATCCCCATTAACAAACAAATTATTAGATTTCGCCGACAAATTGATAAGAGATAAACAAACGAAATGACCGCATAATCTGTGCATGCAGTATGTAGCGATTGTGTTATAATAGGTACATAATAATATTATGCGAATACCTTCTCCTCTCAACAGCACTATAACATTAAATAACTTTGTAACAAAGTACTTTTGTCAGTTTTGCCCATCATGGGTACAGAAAAGCTGAAACTGAGAAGCTGTATGAAGATGAATTGCAAACAGTTTTAAAATAGTATCAATTATCAAAGGGGAAAAGATAATGTCAATTAATACCAGGCAATATGCCGATGTACAGAGTACTTATGTAACTGTACTGTACACATAGCACAACGCAATAATAATAATAATATGATGATATCCTGTATCGTTCCTTTGACTATTGACTATCTCAAAACATTTATAATTAAAAATACATACTTAAATATTATTATAGCGAGAATTTAATATTATTTATGTACATGTGGATGTGGGATTAGTGGGATCCTCTCCGTCGGATACATTATTGTGTAGTGCATTGTGTACTAAACGGTACCGCCCGAAACTAGTTTTTCCAAGCTTTGGTTATAGTTAGGAATAATTATTTTAATATGGATTACATAAAAGGCTACATGTACAAATACTTTGCATGAAAAATTAACGGAAAGCCGTAACAGAAGGGTCGTCGCTCCAGCGTTGGGGACACTGACGATACACACTTTTGGTAGAAGCACAAAAATGGCATTAGATATAGGACAATGGACGTCTTAATTATTTACAAAATTATATAAATGTTATGAAGCATTTATTAAATACGCATAAATTATAGGTATTATGATGATACGATTACCATAAATAATAATTTTATCTTCATTATTGAACACAACACACAGTAGAATTCGGATCAGGTTGAGACGGCGACTTAGCCGGTGGAGGGGCGCCGGGTATTGCCGGAGGATGATTGGCAGGAACTATTGATTGACGTTTTGGAACTGTGCTTTGAAGAATCTGATGATCTCTTACTCTCTGTTTAGCTTCCGGACTCAGATGATAAATAGCACATTTAGTAAAGCATGTTTGAACCTTAAAAAGCAAAAAGTATTGTTAAGTATAGGTAGGATGATACATGATACATTCTCATATCTCGATGGAAATCTTACCGATTCCCCAGATTTAGCGGACACTAAAAATGACAGTGGAATATTAAATTCTTGGGCGAAACGGGAATGATTGTCCAGGCGTACTGTTCTTAAATGCTCCAGGTCGCCTTTGGAGCCTACCAAAGCTAATGATGCTTCAGATTTGTCCACCGGACATGAAACCAATGCGGTAATCCATTTTCTCAGTTCGTTCAACGAACTTGCATTCGTCATATCGTACGTAAGCAAAAATATCTGCGAACAAAGAAATTCTTTTTATGTTCGATCGCCATCATATTATGCGTTCACTAGTAGCCGTCTGCATTATTGAATTTGAACCCTGTTTTTTTCGGAAAGGTTTTGCTAATATTTCATTATTTCTTTTTTACAAATTGACTTAAGCCTTACGTCAATGTTGTGTAAGTAGATATCTAGCATTTTCGATCCCAGAGCTGCCCCTCCGATGTCCACAATGATCAACGTAACTGTTCCCAAAGGCTTGATGTGCATTCTTCGAGATGTGAAATCAACTCCTGGAGTCGGATTGTATTGGCTCCCATGGAACGAGTTTTCCGCGAATCGTTTCACAATACATGACTGTTGATAAAAATAATGCAGTAATAATGTGAGATGCTGAATCATGCCGGATGAAAAGCAAAATATTATGATGTTACAGTTAAAGTTACATGTGGCTAAAATAATGTTATATTATGGTACTGGTACCTGAGACACTACCTGAGACATATTTCTACTTAGGTACCTTCTGAACTCTGAAGTCGTAGTCGTAACACAATTATAAAAAGTGCAAAATGTAAGGGGCCTTTCGCTTTTGGGGTTAGACCGTAAATTTTGGTACTGTTTTTGATTTTTTAATTACCTTTCCTACACATGCTCCTCCAATGATGCCCACCCGCACTTGCTTTCCATCCAAATCCATAGAACACTATATTATATTTTGAAATTTACACTAACAAAAATAAGGATTAAATTAGTGAATATCAGACCCAACGTTACTTTTAAGTGAGCTATTGAAAAACGAGCTTTCTGTTCCGAGTTATTTGGGTGCAATTACTTAAAATGTATATTTCCACTTGCAAGTAACTGTCAACACTTTCAAGAGGAAGATGTACGGCTTTATTAAGAATTTTTTGCATATATTTACATCACAGCACCTCTCCCGGTTCCATCCTATCCACGGGCCACGGACTCACGGACCCTGCCCTATACTCCGGTTTGTTGTGGTTACCGAAAACTACCTGCGTATTACTTTCATTTCCATTCCATGTTGTAATATTGAGACATACGTGTCATAGTATTCATAAGATGACATTTTCTTAGCTCAACCAGCCAGACCAAGCCCATTCTTGATTTCCTTTGTTTTATTTATAACCATTATCGATATTATTATTATAACCAATTACTAAAAACAAGTATTTGCAGTATCATATCACTGTATTAAGTATGCATTATTGCAATTTTTATCATGTTTGTTTAGGGTATGCGTAAATGCAGCAGCTTTGTGTAAAGTTACTAAGAGCTTTCTGAGCTTTGTGAATTGACACACAGCATTGACGTAAAAATGAATTCGCTTCTTCTACAGCAATACGCTTAGTCACTTAGCTAACTAATTATATTTTGTTATCTAGGTATGTTGTACTTGTACAACAAAGTACATATAATAATATACATTTATCATGAACCTATACATATTATTCCATATATTTACCACCCTAACATTAATTTGGTCTTCAACTGATGATGTTGATGTTCTAAATGATCTTCCAATTCTAATTATTATGAAAAATCCTTCAATATAAGCCACTAGCTAGTAATACATGTAGATTGTGTTAAATCTTTATTTACGTATACCATCAGCGTAAATCTCATGCTTACACCGTATCAATAAAAAGAAGTTTTTAACAGTTTATCGAATTACCGAAATGAATATACTATATATAGACGAAATACAATTGGTGCAAATTAATGTGTAAATATTGTAAAGGCTATTGAATCACGCTTGCTACCACGAATAAATGTCATAGTCTTATTACATTTCATAGACGTTTTTCATCACTTTTACACATAAGTATTCTTAATCTACCAACCTAAATGGGTAACCCACAAATCCACCCACATGCATGTAGTATAAATAATAACCGTAGCGGTTATTAATAATGTATTATACCATGAATGAACACCAAAGAAATGCAGAATATATTTTGTTACGTTCTCGATAATAATGCAATAAATTGAAGTAGGTAATTTCCTGTAGCAATGCAAAAAATCTGAAATGGAAATCAATATTTTTAACCTTTCCTTCAACAACTATAGTTGGATAAATTATTTTCATTCTTTTGTATGTATTTCTTTTGTAAAATAAATACCTATACTTATACGCTTATACCTACTTATGTCTGTATTATGTGTGTTGTGTGTCTCACTGAATCAGATAATTACGTCTTGCAAATTGCTCAGAATAAAATTGTCGTCTTACTTATGTCAACATTTTTTCACGCTATCTAATCAAACGTGTTGTTCCCAGAAGCAGACCTTTATTTCCTATCTGTCATTAAGATATAAGCAAATAAGTATTATTGCGTTTCAGAGCTCATAATTTATGTTCATTGTAGAGACAGGGACTCAGACAATGAGATGAGTAATTTGCAAAACACTCTTCTGTAAGTAAACACCACCATAATGATATGTAAACACTATTTGATCTTAAAGTGAGTGTGGTTGATTAGTCATCGCTTCTTTCAACCGAATTTAATACTCTATCTTTACCACAGCTAACCTGTGGTACTCTTGGCTTGGGTGATTTGATTACATTCAAATGGGAGAATATGGGAGCTTAATATCTTAATGGGTTTTCTGACTTTATGTAACTTGTAGAACACAATAAAAGACAAAGACTTGGCAAAATCAAAATCAAAGCAGCATAATAGCGTGAAGCAACGCTACCTTCTCCGAAAATTTGAGTTTCGAACTTGTTCAAAAAACAGTCGATGCCAGACATTTACGGCACTATCATGGTTAGTCTTTGCATTTTCGGCTCTGCGATTTTGTGTCTCCTTTTAGTTCAAGGGACAACAGTAACGGAAGGAAGAAGCGAACCTATGGACCCTGCAGAGACCCTGTAAGTTTTCTACAAAATTCTCATAATTCTCAACTTGTTTCCATTATCCCATAATTCAATATAATAATTAGGTATACTTGTAATAACTTTTCAGGAGAACTTTGTGCCCGAATTTAAGCAGAGTAAATGATGTCAGTCCATACCGCTACAATGAACATGACAGAAAGTGTCATATTATTAACCAACAGAGCCCATGTGGGAAAAATATGCGTTTTTACCCCAAAGATCAAGTAAAAGGATATTGTGACTGTGATTTTAACAGTAAAAGGATTCTTCTCTACCACGCGTCAACCAAACAGTGCTACTTTATCTTTCAGAAAGTAATGTACCACCTTTACTTAAACTGTTTTCATAATTAGTATACATACTGATTATACCGTACAGATTTAAAGTTGAAAGTATAATAATGGTTTAATGACCATCGCAATACTCCCCTAAATATAATGCATAGATGATATAATTTGTAATTTTGAACTTACACAGGGCTACTGTAAGCAAAAACAATGGCTAGACGTTACACGGGAGGGAAAACCTATCTGTACACCGAATCCGTGTCATAAAACAAAACAGACCAATGAGTTTGTACTTTTTAAAAAGAACTGTACCGAATTAAATCAAGGTCACGCCAGTTGTGAACCAAATCAAAAAATCGGCTTTGAAAAAGGGTCCAGATTGCCTAAATGTACTCCTTCGCCACAAGGCTTCTCTACCTTTTCTATCGGAGTCCCTGCTTCTCCTGTAAGTAATTCATTTATAACTGTTTCTCAGTGCCAAAGTTTTCTGCTGCTCACATCAAACTGACATTATTTTTTTAAAAATATTTTTCAGTGTCCTGTTGGAAGTGTAAACGCTTTAGGAGGATTGTGCCAACCTCCATTTGATTTCGACTGAGTTTTTGTCGAAATTATTTACAAGATAATTTTACTAAAAATAATGATGAACTGAAGTTTTAAAAGCTTTATCACAGAATGCCCCAGCCCCCCATGTATTGTATACCTAGAATAGGTACGGTATGTATATAAATACATTAATTATTTGTACTTCGTAGGTTGATATCTGTTTACAAGTAATTAATGGTCAAATGGTTCACTACGAAAAAGCCTTGTAAGCCAACAAAATTGACAGCCTTATAATTTATTAAGAAAGGTCTCACATTCATAAGTATACAGAATTATGTGCTTTGTGCACACATAATCTTAGAATTTAGATAAATGGAAAATCATTTTTAGTATTTTAAAAGATGTCAATAAATCTTACAAATACTAACTTTGCTAAGTAAACCAATTCGTAATTGATTACAAATTACCATTATTATTATTAACGACAAACGCTGCTGGCTGGACCAAAATATTGTCACGATCCGCCCCTAAATTCAGTTCTCATTCCCAATCTCTATTATAATTCCCAACTAGGCATACTGAGAAATTGTTTTACATTGAATTACATAAACAATATTAAAAGAAAGACTTGAAAGTAGCAAAAGACAGAGATTAAGTGTGTCTTATTTCATTACAATACATTGAATACAACGAGTTATTTATTATAAAGGCTGGCCTGATCAATTACATTTTACCATGCATGCCTACAACTAAATGACGAACTAGAAGGTACAATCTTAGCTACTTAATCAACACTTTTCATTTTATACAATGACGGAATTAAGTCATAATCATGCTTTTCAGTCCGCTACTACAAGATAATATTGCGCTGTTACAGTTACACTAATGCCAGTGATTCTATTGCTCGTGGCACGGACCGTTAATTCTAATCAGTCGAATTGGGTATTTTGAAAGGTGTTAGTATTTTCAACGTTTACGTAAAAAGGTTTAGTTAAAATTTTACTTCTATCTAGGACAAGTTCTGATGGAAAACATTTTGTGGGCGCTTAAAAGTTTGAAAGGTTAAGTGCTGAATTATTAAAGATAGTAGACACGCTTAAGACGTTCACTGCTCACGGTTCCACGCGGATGAGTTCCACTGCAAAATCATAAAGAAAGGAAAATATTATACAAACCATCTATAAAACCCAATTCAACAAAAAATTATAATAGGTATGTAGTTTCGGAAATTGAAAGTGCATTGATAATTGGTATTAGTTATAAATAAAATGTACACATTATTAATTGCAACAAAATAGTACATAGGTATTTACTATTTACATACCATCAAAAATCAATGTGGAATTCGGTGGAATGACACCAGGATGCCCTCGTGCACCGTACGCATAATCAGGAGAGCAAGTAAGCGTAGCCCGTTGGCCAACACTCAATTGGGCAACACCCTGTGTCAATTGAAAAATGTATCAGCCAAAAACAGTAACTACTTCAGACATCTTTTCTACTTTACATTGGTTATGACCATTAAAATTATAGCTTCATTTGAAATTTCCGTACCTCATCCCATCCTTTAATGACCTCACCGCGACCAATGCGAAACTTAAAAGGCTCCCCGCGATCACGAGAGGAATCGAATTTTTTCCCATTTTGAAAGGTTCCAGTATAATGAACGACGACAGTTTGACCAGATTTGGGGAAAGTTCTGCCTATATAAACCATCAATAAACAAATGACATTAAATTTTAGTCTCATTAGCTGTTAGTTCTTTCATTCATCGTTGTTGTTCTGCTTATCTAATTTTCCTGCCTATGGCCTGAGGAATTCTATATCTTCGCGTAGGAAAATAGGAAACTTACCAGGCCAGAAAAGTACCTCACTAGACCGAAAAATGTGATTTCTACCGAAAAACGAAGAACAAAGATTATCTTACACTAAACGTTGAACGTGATGACAGATATACCGCAGAAAATCACTTTTAACATTTGTAGGAAATGACTTACCATCACCCTCAGAAGTGCTATCAATTTGTACTCCCATGATGATTACAAATGACAATCGTGCACCGATTTATTTCACAACTGGAGTATTTCACAGCAGCTGCAATACAAGTTTTATTGACACAAAGAAAATCGAAAAGACTGTAGACGAAAGGCCGATGAAGGCGTTCACAGTCACTTCTGCCGACAAGAAGAAAGAAGCTCCAAGAAACTGCAGTGAATTTGTGAGCTGAAGATCCGAGAGCCAAGCCTCAACCAAAACGCGACGGCTAGTAACCGGTGAGTCGGCTGAGTGCTATGCCTACCAAGATGGGAAAGTTTAAAGTGAAGGTCACGTGCGGAAGAAGAACTAAAGTTTGTATTGAATGAGGCAGAGAAATCGAATTTTCTCCAGTCACCTCACAACTGTCACCGTGTCACAAGTTCCTCTTCCTTCATTCATTCCACACTTGATACCGCAGTGCACAGTGCAGACGACAGTGCACTGCAATGAGTGAAAGT
>JABASI010006183.1:0-11203 GCA_019776505.1 Tomocerus nigrus
TTATTATATAAACTATACATTTTTTGTTTCTCTTTTAGATTTGGAAGATCTTCTTACGTGAGCAAAGAAGAAGTACGCACCCCTGAAATATTTGTTCGGCTTCACACCACTCTAATTCTTCACATGAAAGGCATGCATAGAGTAATCCAAAATATTCTAATGGCAATCAATTTTGTTGTCAACCGATCAATTTTAATCTCCAATCTCCTCGCTTTGAAGCACTACAATTCACTGCCAGCATTTATTCTTTTATTATGTTTTGGCTATGTTGTTGCTGCTTTCTCATTCTGGATCCTGGTTTTATCCGTGCTAAACAAGATTTCGAAGGACATAAACGGGATAACCCGGAAAATCTCTTTATTCAAATCTCCAACCAACAATCAGAATGAATGTATGTACATGAAGAAATACCTAAAATCATGCAGACCCATCTGTTTTCAAATCGGAGAGTACACTAAAATTGGCAAGAAGAGTGTCCCGAAGTTTATTTTGAGCATTAGCCGAGGAACCATGAAACTGACTATGAGTATGTAATCAGGGTTGCGCGGTGGTCGAAATAGATTGGTTTGATAGAATGCGTCAAAAAGTGGTTTCGGACACCTGTCGTTTGTCCAGGTGTATTATTGGCCGCTATAAGTTTAAACTGGTCGTTATCAGCAGATAATTGGAAAACAATCCGGTTCGACTTCACTCTCCAAATCGTGCGGGACCACAAAACCCTTCAGGCGATACATGCTTAGAAATAGTAGTTGCTGTTTGCAAAACGCTTTTCCCACGTATGATAGCGTATACAGTTCGTTTATTTTAGTGCATAGGCTACTGCACTAACTGTGCACTGTAATCAGTGTTTGATATTAGCCGGCTTTTTAAGATTTTTGCCAGCCAGCCATCAATTTAAGCAGGCTAAATTGGCCAGTGGCCAAAACGGCTAATGACCAAAATCAATGGAAAATAATTTTGGCCATTCGAAAAAATTATTTTAGCCGGCTATTTAAAAGGCCATTCTTGCTACTACCATCTTGGGAACTAGCCAGTGGCTAGTCAAACACTGACTGTACTATTACTATTACTACATTGCTGTCTGCTACTGTTACTAAGCGTGTTATATTATTATGTATAAATAATTATTATTGGATTTAGGCTATCAAATATTTGTACCTATTGTTCGTCCCTGGGCATATATTTAACCTGTCAATATTTTACTTGCCAGGATGTAAATTGTTATGGCGGTAGTTTTCTTGTAGTATCTTTTACTGTTAGAATTCGCTGTTATAATACTTTGGAGTGGCGGTTTTCCAAACCACACTGCAAATCAACCCTCATTTGCATAATTTTATTTTCGATTTAGGTCATGAAAAGTACGCGTGCAGCCTTGTTCATGCTTTAGTACAATTTTCTCTCAAAATCGAGTCGAATTAAATTGTGACCTGTCAATTCTTATAAATGTCAAAACTAATAATTTTAGTGAAACTCACCTGAAGCCAAATAATATATATTTACCATTTCGACACTTTTTTACAGTCTATGTGATTTTTAATTTCGTTTCGTGAAATTGAACTTTAAACGAAAATACAGTTTGATTAAATCAAAAACATTTTGTATTTATCTCTGTGTTTAGTTAATTATAATATAAACATAAAACATGTTCTAACTATTTTCTGCATTCCGCTTATTTATGTAGCCGAAAATAAATTGATGTGGCTGAAACTGAACCATAATAATTACGGGTTCTTATGTGCAGGTTACCTATTCATTATGGGTACATAATATTTGTCTCTTTGTAAGAAGTGGTTTGAAGTTTTCATATTGGAAATTATAGCAATCTTTTCACCACTTTTGCTCAGTCGATGCGATGGGTTGATGTTTAATTTCTTAGTTTAGCGAAATTGAACTAAACGAAATTACAGTTTCATTAAATCAACTGTGTTTTGTATTTATCGTTGTGTTAAGCTAACATAATACAATATTATAAAACGTGTTCAGTCGATTTTTAACTATTTTCTGCAGTCGGACTGCATAACCTAAAATAAATTGATGTCACTGAAACTGAACCATAATAATTACAGGTACCTACTTAATGTAGAATGCGCGTTAAATTGTTACATATGCACTTGTGTCAATATTTGTCCCTTTGTAATAAGTGCTATGAAGTTTTCGGAAATTATAGACGCAAATATCTCGCCAACCAATCTCAGGCAATCGAAATATTTCATGTATGTAGTAGAAATAGTTCTGTCCTGGAAATTACCATAAATGACTGTTGTCGTTTTAAATATGTAACCAATATTTTATATGTGCTACAAATTCAGATAGCAACTTTCACATTATAATCGTCAGTTTACTTTTAGACACTGCAGCAGCGCACTTTACGTATGCAACGCTTAGATATATCATATATAGAGACCTTCTCCTAAAAGTTGAAAAGTTATCTTATTTCTGTAGTGCAAGATGGTTGAAAAAATTGAGAAAATGAAGAGACAAGAATTGTCAAAATACAGACTGCGACTTTATGAAATATTGGCATTCATAATAAAATTATGTAACTTTTTTGGGACTTGTCCCTCAAAGTTTAACATAAAAGCGATTAGAATTTCAAAATCAAAGTCAAAAATGGATTATTGTCGACATTATTTCACGGCAGTGATACTTTTAGCCTTTAATATCTTTTTATTTCAAAATTTGTGCACATGACAATAGAAAAAGACGATTCCTTGTTTTATGGTGCGTGCTTTTCTTTGGTTGGCTCGTTGAGCGGCTGCAGCTTGGTTGTGGTTTTCTTCTTTATCTACTCAGATGAAATAATTTCTGCAGCCCAAGATGTACTTACAACATTACTAAAATTTGAAGGTATCCTACTTACTATTAATTTTGAATTTATACAGCAAAGCAATGTTAAAACGTCAGTTTAAGCATTTCATAGGATATAATATTCATAAGTCCCCACCTCTTATAATAGAACTTAGAACATCACAGAACCGTAATTTAAAAATATTGATAAAATTATTCAACCGAATAATAATTAATTAAATATCTTCCAATAATAATGCCCAGACACTTCCGAGATCAAGAATTACTAGAAATAAAGGATGTCTTTATGCCAGGCTTTGCTAAATAGAGAACAGGTATTGACGCATAGGGATTAGCAATTTCTGTCTATAAAATTGGCATGGACGGGCGGAGTCGTACTTCAATATGATGCATTTACTCTTACTGGTCCTTTCAACCCTTTAGAAAACAAATACAGATTATTTTCAAAAAAGTTATTGCCGGATGGCGTTGGGGGCTATTAGTATTTGTAGATACTGTTAAAATTGTTTGTGGTTCCATAAAAAATTAGTTTGCATGGGTTTATTAACATTTTGAAACGTACAGAATAGGGATTTCACAATTTCACATGGAATACGTTTCTAATTCTATGTGACACATTATAATTAATTGTAATGGTATTCGTTTTTTCTTGTCAGTGCCTATTCGGATAAAAAATAATTAAACCTTTTTTCAATTATTGTGGCCATTTATTGCCTCAATTGACGATGCCTAAAGTAAGGTTGTAAGCATAAACCATTACAAAACGGACGTAATACAGAGTAACGTTTGAGCTACGCACCCAATGGTAGTATAGTATACTGCATGGTAAAAATAATACTAAGTGTACACTATTGCACAATTATTAAGTAGTGCATGCAATAGTTTTGAACGTGTATCAGTTTCTGAGATGACCTTAGAATGACCCCGACGACCTTCACCTATACTGACCCGATCTTTATGAATGGTCTGAAAAGTTTTGCTATTCCAAGAAATGAGGAATTACACGCGATTACCGTATTTGCTGTAATAAACGCCCCCGGCGTTTAGCGTTCGCACGACAAAGCTGCACCCGGCGTTTGTTTAAGGTCCGGCGCTTATTAGAGACCCGGCGTTTAGCGATTGTGGGGAACTATGAAGCCAATAAGGCTCGGATTTGAATTTTTGTGGGGTTTTTTAGTAAAGTTGAAACCAAGGATAAATCAAGGATATTTGCAGCTGACCCCGGCGTTTATTAAACACCGGCCTTTCGGGGTAAAAGTGGCAAGACAGGCCTGTACCCCGGCGTTTATTACAGATCCGGCGTTTATTACAATCCGGCGTTTATTACAGCAAATACGGTATTCAAATAACTGTCAGTTCTGTAATGGCAATACCAATAATTTTACTTACCAAAATAATTTTGCCAATTTTCAAAACTTGAAGAGTGCAGTAATTGTAATGTTGGATTTTCACTAGTATAAATCACAGGAAAAAGTTTCAGGTGTCTGCAATATCCCTAGGGGTCACAGAACCCCGCACACCAGAGTACTAAAAGTTGGCGCTGGAGACTTGGCTGTAATTTTTATATGTTACTTTGTGATCACATTTGTCCATTGTAAATTTTCCCTATGTCCATTGATTTTACCCAAAGAGGACATCAAAGGTATAAAAATATCATTGATATCGGGTAATAAAGAAAGGCAGTCATGGTATACCGGGTGGGTAGCGACCTTTGATGTCCTCTTGGGGTAAAACCAATTGACATATGGAAAATTGACAATGAACAAAAATGTGATCACAAAGTCAAGTACTAGCACTACAACATAAAAATTACAGACAAGTCTCTAATAGCGCCAACTTTTCGTACTCTAGTGTCTGGTGTACTTATAGTCCAGCCATAAAAAAGAGAACGTTGACCTGAAATAACCCCGATTTACTCCGCCCACAGCAAATATCTTTTCAAAAACAAGACCGTATTGAAAGGGTGGCCTGCTGGGCCATGCCCCTCCCCCCGAAATTTTGGAAAACAGACTAGATATTTTCGGGTTTCTTAAATTTTTTCGATAAATTGTTATATTATAAGAAGTAATTATTAATTCATCAGAATTTTTGTCTTCTTATACTTCAATTACTGCATTCTCCAGATAGCCAACCAAAATAAGAAGCTTTTTTTAAAAAGTCTACACAAAAGATATGTCGAAGTTAAATAATCTTCGTAAAATGTAAAAAATGATAACATTAAAACTTCATAAATTGCACATAATATAAAAAAGGGCCACAAAAATGCGTATCTTCGTTGTGGAGATACTCTGGGTCTTTTTTGTAAAGGTCAAATTTTTTTTTCGCGCGAACGGCCCTGTCGAGACGCCTCCCCTGTCCCCACCTCACATTATCTTGGCCCCCCCGAAACTGACTTCTAAATACGGCACTGTTTTCTAGAATATGTAAACATAAACAAACGATTTGAATATGAGAATGAGCTGGACCATGGCAAAAAGGCCGTTTGAGGTCAAGGTTATCATTTTAATATGACTCGACAGTAGGTAAAAAACGTAAGAAAATAAAAAAGGGCCGATTTAAAGTCGTACTTTTACGGGACGGGGACGTTAAAGTAGAGTGAAAGCACTTGCCCCTTTGGAAACATGAAAATAACGGCGCGAAATTCGTGAATTAAGTTTACGTCCTACGTAAACGAACTATTTTATGTTCTCTATTATGTCGATTTTATAGCACTGACCACGATGGTGCATAGTAAAGGGTTCTCAGGCTATCACGGTGCGCGGTGTTATGAGTTCGTATTTTCATTAGCGTACAAAACTTTTTGCTTTCTTCAAATATTTTGCGTACCCCTAAAGTCAAAATGGAAGTTTCTGCTTATAATTTTTATATCTACAGATTCAAAAACCATTGTCTCCAGTTTAATTGCTCTTGTAAATATTTTTATTATACAGAGAACTACATGGAGGATAAGCTCGTTTACGAAACGAAACGTGTTGATGTACTCATTGGCTACATTGCTACCAGTACGGTGTTAATTTTCCCATGTTTCGTCGCCACTTGTTTCATTGTTTGCTATGATTGGCCAATTCTCCCGATGGCTTTACTACCAGAAGAACATCGAAGCTGGATTTTCGTCGCTTTCTTCGTCTTTGGGGTCTGGTGGGAAATGAGTGCAGTTTCTAGTGGGATTGTCGGTCTTGCTATGATTCTGCTTTTCTGCGAACGATACATTCAAAATATTGGAAAAGAATTGAAGTAATGATAATAATTTGGTTAATTTTATTTTTTACGATATTATTTATTTGCAAGGCTTGAAGAGCGAACCAAGTGAGCACGGTTTTGTAATTTGTCATTGCCTATAGTGCCCAGGCCCACCCCAGTTTGATAGGTACATTGTGAAAGTTTGGAAAAGTGGGAAATTTCCAGAAAATGAAAGAAATTTATCAGTAATTGTTCAAATACAATAATTTTACTGGTGTCAAAAGGCTAATTCATTATTCTCTAGTACTTATATGCCAAACAGTGGGACAATGTATAATCGTTAATTATCAATCATTTTGTAGATCTTGTGAATAGCCATAAAAGCATCGGCGATCTTCTCGGAAAACATTTTCGGACCCTAATACAAGTTGATATTTTGGAGTTATTTTATACAGTTTCATTTCCCACCATTTAATTTCCTATTTTCCCAACGACTTGGCCATTTTGTTTCCCACTTTCCATTAAAAGGTTAATTTCTTCAGAAAAACATTTCTCTTATAACTAGGTACCCTTAAATTGTGCACCTGATCAAATGTTTGTTGATTTTCTGCCCCTTACAGTTGGTTTTCCCTTATGATTCTTTAATGACGCAGGTGATAGGCTTTTTTTGGATGCAGACAGAACGAGTCCAAAATCTGCGTCTCCGTGTATCCAAAATTCTCTTATATCAGATTTTCGGATGCGCGCATTCGACTGTACTAATCAAACATAGTTAGTAGATATTTATTTTCATCAATTGTAAATCATGTTTGTTTCTCTTTTAGATTTGGAAGATCTTCTTACGTGAGCAAAGAAGAAGTACGTACCCCTGAAATATTTGTTCGGCTTCACACAACTCTAATTCTTCACCTGAAAGGCATGCATAGAGTAATCCAAAATATTCTAATGGCAATCAATTTTGTTGCCAACCGATCAATTTTAATCACCAATCTCCTCGTTTTGAAGCATTACAATACATTGCCTACACTTATGCTTTTATTATGTTGTAACCATATTTTTAATGCTTTTTCATTGTGGATCATGATTTTATCTGTGCTAAACAAGATTTCGATGGAGATAAACGGGATTACCCGGACAATCTCTTTATTCAAATCTCCAACCAACAATCAGAATGAATGTATGTACATGAGGAAATACCTAAAATCATGCAGACCCATCTGTTTTCAAATCGGAGACTACACTAAAATTGGCAAGAAGAGTGTTCCCAAGTTTATTTTAAGCATTAGCCGAGGAACCATGAAACTCATTATAAGTATGTAATCAGGGCGATTGCGGTGAACGAAATAGAGTGTGGTTTGATAAAATCCAATTTCCAAGTTATCTATGGATTTATTGTAATATAGAAAAGCTAAATAAAAGATAAATGTGCACCTTAATTATGATGTGACGTGTCAATTCTTGGAAACCTCAAAACTGTCTAATAATATGGCGAGTGTATTTTGTATTCTGAAATCAAATATTTTATAAGAGATTTTTATTTGATGAACTTGACACCTTGAGGCCATCCCATTGGATATTATTGGCTTAACCACGACAAACTTCTTAGGTTGAACTTGGCTGATTAAGTAATTTAAGGAATGGTTTTGTCATTTTTATAATATGTAATATTAAATGAAATTACAATTAAAATGAGAATAAATCGACCTTCGGTTACTATTGTAAATGCACATAACGCCGGTACCTACGTTTCCTTGAATTCAGTGAGCGGAGACGGGTTTTTATCAACATTCACGGAAATAGAGGCATTTGGCACCATGGATGGTATTATGTTGTGACACCCGACGACGTTTTTTTTTGACATTTTCACTAGAAATTGGGAAATTTTGGACGTTTTTTTTAGACTTAACGAGCTTTTGTACCGATATTTTTTGGGGCGGATGGGATGGTCCTCTGAAATTTCCTTCCGGATGGGGAAATACGTAATAACCACCCATGTTTGGCACCGTGAACCGGGATGGTTCAGTAGTTTCTATCAATATAACCTTAGTTTTTCGTTTGATATCATAGGTCACTAGAGGATGTATACACTCACTGGACGTCTTCTTTGACTGCAACACATGTAATTATGCTACGGCTATGTCCAGTTATTTTGACAGACATGCTATTTTGTCCACCATTCAAGTTCCTATGAATTGAAATTAATTTAGGCAGAAAGCAAATGAGATTTTTAACCACATTTTTGTTTTTAGCTATTTTTGACCACACTCTCGTTAAGAAATGATAATGTTTAGCTAATAAAAGATTTTGAGGGACTTTTACAATTATTCTAGTTTGCAAATAACAATCCATATCATTAAAATTGACCAATTCCACTGTACGCATAAACGGACATAATATTCGTTGCCAGAAGAATGAGCAGATGTGAAGAACTGAATTCTGCTCTGCCTCTGTGGCCACCGCTTGCTTTATTGTGTGCTGCCCTACTTTTCTTAGATTCGGATCGATATTAGATGCGAATAATAATACTACCGAACAGAGTAACGGATAAGAAAGAAGTTGCACTGTGCAGAGTTCCAGCTGAGAGCTATAGCAGAGCTTTTTACCTTTTTACACATCTTTTAACAAACAAAAACAATCATCACAATTCAACAATATTTCACCAAAACTTTAAAATATATTCGAAAACTCCGTATTATTTAACCTGTGTATTCTGTGAAAGTCATCCATCATACACTATACTTACTTTGTTACAAAAGAGTATAGAGGCATTCATTTCTTTAACGATTTACTTCGACGATTATAATCGAAAATTTAAAAATGGGTTGAGTTTTGCCTGTTCGGCAAATTTTTTATTAGGTACATTTTTGCAAAATATAATTTATACTCCCGGTTATTTTATGGTTGATTTTAAAAGTAAATATAGCATATTATTTTAGGAGTATATTATTTTTCAAACTACCCAATCAAAAATATTTTAAAAAAAGGCAAATATCCGTTTTTAAATTTTGGATTGCAATCGTTAATGTAAATAGCCCTATAAATGATTACCTAGTTAGTTTTTTGAATGGTTATAAGCAAAAAACATTGTAATCTTACGCCGGGGGCAGTGACTAAATTATCAGATTAGTTAGAATACGTGCTTATCGTGATTATAATCTTTGAAATTGAACTACCTACTAAATTCCTAGTTCAGTTTGGTTGAATCCTGAAGACTAAGACGTCCCCCTGTTGTCTTTTTGGATTTATAAATGGACTACAATGTTTGCAGTGGATTTACAACAAAACCTTTTCCCTATTCAATAATGCAGCACATTTTTGGGGCCAAGCTCCCTGTTACCAGCTTTCGGATGGAATTACTCGGACAAGTTCCAGGGAAGACTAAAGTTTATAAGCCAGGAGAAGATATCAAGGGCAACATATTCTTGAGCAATTCCGACAACTTTGGATGTTTAGGCAAGTTCCTTATTCCTAAGCATTCATTTTTACATTTATTTTTGTTAGAAATTCGGCTGTTTAAAATATTCCATTAATAATTGAAACATTACGCGAAATTTTTGTCTCGTATTTTAATTTTTTGTTAAAAAATGAAATTATTGAAATCAACTTGAAGGAAAAAGGTAATGAAGGAAAAAACGCCATGTACCCTAATTAATTTCAATTATTTTTGGATAATAATTTCACTTTTCCAACACAACCACATAATAAAAGCGAGTGGTAATTTCAAATTCATTATTAGCGGTATTGTATTCTCGCTACATTTATATCTCTTATTAGACTAATTTAAATCCAAAATTAATTTTTATGGTACGTTGTTTGTCTCCACCTTTTAAATTATTTACAGGTATTTTAGTTTGTTTGGAAGGTTGTGCAACCACTAACTATCGCTCTGGCTCGTCAATGAGAACACGAACTGAAAATCTTTTACCTTTCAATACTAACCAGTGGGCTACAACGTTTATAGTCGGCAGTCGTAAGAGAATTGCACATCGCATATTAATTTACTTGATCCAATTATTTAAAGAATTTTCTAATTAATTATAATTTTTTATTTTAATAATAAGGGCGGGTTGAGAAAAATAATCAAATCAAGGCTCGTTATTTGAAATTATTTCTATTACAAAAAGCTATATTTAATTTGTTATGCGTCTCAAAATAATTCCAAAATGTAATATCTTTAATTTCTGCAGAGGAAGATATCTTGGGTTTCGATTTCTTCTCCCCGAAGTTTTACATCGTAAAGAAATCGGAGACTGAAAATACCTGTCCATTCAGCATACCAATAAGAAAATTGAATCCTTTTGCCGGGACGTTTAAAGGAGCTTCCGGAGAAATTAGTTACAAAGTGGTGGCTTACGTGGTGACAATGAGAATCACGAATCTCCGAGCAGTGCAGCAAAATATCATCATCCAAAGCTATTTAAATATTGAAGCTATGCCGAATTTAGATTTGCCAATTAGTGTCAAAGGAGAGCAATCCAATTCCTTTTACTCGAAGAAGAAGATAAAATATTGTTTGACGTTGAATGCCAGTGGCTACCTGCCTGGAGAGCTTCTCCCATTTTATTTAAGTTTGAATAACCCACACAAAAGGAATGTCAGCAAATTGTCCATCGCACTGATTAAACGAGTTACGTTCACCAGCGATTTCACGTCTCGATGTAGCAAAACCGTTGTTGCCTCTAAAGAAAATGAAAACGTGGACTTTCATCAGAATTCAAGTGCAAATTTTTATTGGGAGGATTCTTTAGTAGTGCCCATTGGCTCCCCTGCAACATTTGAAGGACATGTCATTAAACTTCAATACTTCATTAAGGTATGCCTTCATTGGTGCCTGTTACACAATATATAATCAATTAAAGTTAAAGTATTTTTTGAAACGTAGGCCCTTCTTGAGCAGAGAACGATTTGTGTGTCTTTTATTAATCGCAATAGGGGAAATGTGAGATATTCCAAGGTTAAATGTTTAGGCGACACAGCAAGTTTAAATGTAAAAGTTGTCAACAGTACAGGCCTACAATTCAATTTATAAAGTTTCCGCCCTGATTGCATGACGCTCCCGAACTTTTACTGAAAGTTCCTCGAATATCCTTTCCTGACTTAATATTTACTAGTAAATTACCCGTCCTACGGACGGGGTAGTTAGTGCGGTTTAGGAAAAAGCTGCGGTTGTATATTTTTTCTATTCATCTGTTGTGTATTTAATCCCAGTCCCCAT
>JABASI010006184.1:0-11202 GCA_019776505.1 Tomocerus nigrus
CTGTAACTACATACACATGCTCTGCTATGATTTTGGATTGATTGATATGATATTGTATATAAAATGTAGTTAGATTTAGTAAAATCTGAAACTATTTAAGAGAAAAGCAACTGTGTAATACTTAAGTTAAAAACAGACAGATGAATACGCGGGATACAGACAACCGATTTCCGATGAATGATCAATGCATATTGTTGAATACATACTTAGATATACATATATGTATATATATTTCATTTACCGACAGCAATTTCCTTTGTTCTCGAGCTTATGACACTGTATCATACCAATACCCATATACATACAATATACGTTATATTACATTATTTTGTTGCGTAAACACCTTAAACATTGCATGAAGAAAATCCGGAAGAATCTATTAAGCATTGTTAAGTGAGAAATGAAAATTAAATTGGTAGAAGAGCAAGGCTGGAAAATTAAAGGTCGAATCCAGAACAAATGAGACAAATGATGCAAATATTAATCAAATCTTTACAGGAATGAATATCTTTAAAGTAGGAAAGTTAATGGGGTAGTACATTCAATGGTTGTAATAAGAGTTGAAATTAATGGGACTGTCCGTTGCTCAGTACACTAATGGACGAGATGTGATGATGCAATGTACAGAGAAATATCTAGGTGCACACCGTGTCCCTACAAGTACAATACACATTACACATTGTGTAGAAAAATATAATGACAGTGATGGAAAGCATTTGTCCCTTCGTCATTGTTGCGTTGCATACGTAATAGAAACTACTACGAGAGAAGAGAATGAAAAATCGAGGGGCTCATCAACTTAGCCCAAACATTACATCCGCCGCCGTCTCGTCTCATACTTTCTTCAAGAGAAGCTCATACGAGTGTACAAGTACACTATGCATGGCACGGTGCACCGCGGTGGCACATAAAAAAGTGCTCGATTAGGTTCCGTTGAGATTTGAGATTCCATGTTGTATGTAATCCCGACACAAGAAAATTAAACCAGACCCGACACATAAAGCCTGTTATTTTCCGATAATATTAACAATAAACCATACAATATATGGATATAAGATATAAGATATACAGAGTAGCGTTGTTGAACTGTTGACCCCATTTACGTACTATGTAGTAGGAGTGCACTGGTACTAGTCAAGGTACCATATATAGTAGTATATGTACGCAAGTACACTGATAGTACGTGCAGGCAGACTACTACAAATGACCTTAGAATGACCCGGTTGACCTTGACCTTGACCGCGCATTTTCTCGTGTAGGATTTCTTTAGATCGTAGTAGTATGTGTACAAAATTGAACTGCGTATCTCAATGCGTTATTGGCATGACCCAGTTGACCTTGTCCCAGTGACCCCACTTTGAAATCAATGGTCATATTGAACTCTAGATGACACAGAAAATTTGAAATATGTAAGTCAATCCGTTCAAAAGTTATTGTGTCCAGGGACAGACGAATATACGGACAAACAGATAGGGCATAACTATACAGAGCAGCTACGCTACTCTGAATAATTCTTAAAACTAATATAGGTACCTATATGTTAATTACTTTTAGAAACATTTTAAAATGCAATAATAATGATGAGGTAACGTAAAATATTCGTATCAAGTGGATTTCCACTACAATACTCTAGTCTGTACACAATAATTACATTTAAATGATACACACTTTAAGTTATTTCCTATATCTTAACGACCACATTTTACAGCGGCACAGTTCTTGTATAGCCAATAAAACAAATAAATTATTACATTTTCAATGATGAGGGTCCTGAATTATAAAGCATAAAGGAAAGTTTTCTATTCTAGATTAGACTCCTAAGTACCAGTGCAGCGTAGCTTATTTTAATCAAAATGGAGCATTGATTTCATAACTGTAAAAGTATAATAATATACTAATTAATATACTGAGTTATTACCTATATATCAAGATCACGTTTCAAATAAAATTATTTGTTTCGTTTTAAATATACAGTATTACGTTAGTAATTTTTTTAATTCATATCTGTAGCACTTTGATTATCCATATACAGGAGGTACTAATCGGAAGTTGTAAATGTTGTAATGTACTAAAAAAGCGATTATGATACTTATACATTACATCGTAAATATCACATCCGTTCGGTTCGTATTATATTACTGTTTTCAATTATACGTTTCTTTCAGTTAAGTTACGTGGTCGATTATCTAACTATCTAACTAGAATTTGTAAATGTAAGTCTATTTAACAGTTCATTCTTGGTGAATATCACTACGATCAAGGAGCATAAAATTATCAAATATTTGTATCAGAACATTTATCACATCATATAATAATACTATAATAACATGATATAAAAGAATAAACTAGTAAACAGTATTCACGCATAAAAGGTATCTCCTTACCTGTTGTAAATACAAAGTTTCTCACACCTACATACTGTAAATCAACGGATATGATTAGAAATAAAGGAAATTATACGGAGACAAACAAAATACCCTGTACTTAAATTATTTTCCGGCTGCAATGCCAAATTCCACAGTCGTCGGCAGCTCATCTCATTAGCTCGGAGCCTCAGCATGTCAGCACAGCACTGCCTGAAAATTCATATTTATTTTGAAAATAGGTAGTCATTTTGTAGAGCTTTATGCTATGCATATTATATCATATATGAACCACTAACACTATGGCCAAGGAAAAAATTTAAATGAGATTTTTATGGTGCAGCACCAGCACTGATAAATCCCTATATACGCAGCAATGAAATAGCAACTATCAGAGGTTGAAGAGTTCAACGATTTTGCTTCTCCGATAACTTTCCGAACCGTTTCAATTCAAAGTTTCAAGGGGCCGACAAATGAAATCGTGATTTCCAACGCAAGGATCATGCAGAATCTTATAACAAATAAATATACACTAATATGCAGCAATGCAACATGTCAATACAGTAAAAATATGCCTTAGAAAACAAAAGAGCACGACCTCATCTATACCGAAAGTAAGTATATGCTGAATGACCAATGTAATGAAACGTCGTAACATCTTTGCTGTATAGTGACTTTCCAATTCAAACCGAATGACTTTGACATGACATTACATTGGAATTGGCTTTTTTTGAAATGTCAACTCTTCCTAAACAAGTAGCTTTATGGAAAGAAACCAAAATAAAACTATGTCCAAAATTTAATTCTCTTCAATCTGACATATTAGTAGGTATGTTGACTTTGTAGACATTCTATATACTTTATACTATACTGTGCTTTCTTTCTACGAATTTCCTAATGACCATAAACCAAAAAAAACTTCTTTAAAACTCCTCGTTTAAGTAAGAGGAGGAGGAGGTACGATTTCAAAAACGACAAATTATTTCAATGAAAATCTTGAAATTCTTAGAACAAAAGAATATTTCATTGTTCATTAGTACTTACAATGTCAATCAGGCTCAAATGTATCAAAATGTCTTTCAAGTCAACCATTAGTATTTTGTCCTGAATATATTTCCCTTCCCTGTATGTACTTCCGCATTAGAGGAAACACCTGAAAAGTGAAAACCTTTCATGAAACTTTTTGTAGCATAATAATATACAGACTTGAATGAGAATGGGATCGAGCATCGAGTGTGTCAGTGTGTGTGTTAAAAATGTTATTGAGTG
Organism: Tomocerus nigrus; assembly: GCA_019776505.1. Classification (NCBI taxonomy): domain Eukaryota; kingdom Metazoa; phylum Arthropoda; class Collembola; order Entomobryomorpha; family Tomoceridae; genus Tomocerus; species Tomocerus nigrus. Next base: position 3,633 of record JABASI010006184.1, read on the forward strand.
TATATAGTATTGTATTTGTATAGGACTTCCGTTTTCGGAATCGGAAATCTGAACCACGCAAAAAACTGTCAGCATTGGCACTGCCAATTCAGTTATTAGCCAGTGTACAAAGCAAGACACAAATCTCAAGTTAACCCTGTGGCCTGTTGGTATGGTATGCACTCCGCTCCACCGTGTCTGTTGGTTTTCTTTTCAAATGAAACGTGGCTACTTGGCGAGAGCGCTATGTACAATACATCTTGAATTGCGAATTGCCTGTATGAAAATACCGATGAAACATTCTCCCCATGTGATCTTTTCCCAAGTTTTCTCCTTATTTTTCTTAAAGTTCTTTATGAATATCAATCTTCTGACCGATTTGCATTAGTATGAGTACATACGATAAAGATAAAAGTGCATAACGTTAGGAGGCATATAATGGAAGGAAAAGAAGAAAGCTCCGATATTTTAAGTCCCTCTGCTGAGGCAAAGGAGCTGACTTCACTTGTCAGCAACGACAATAATTGTGACACTATAACAAAAGCTGAAGATGGAAAGTCATTATCCAAACGTCAATTGAGACGACTGGCTAAAAAGGAAAAATGGGAGCAACTCAAACCGTTAAAACGTCAAAAGGAACGCCTTAAAAAGAAAGAATTGAAACAAAAAAGGAAATTAAATGGGGAAGAGTTATCAAGAAAGACATTGAAAGCTAATACAATGAAAGATTCCAGTTGTCAAGTTGGAGTAGCTATTGATATGAGCTTCGATCAACTAATGAATAATAAGGCATGTGCATATAATACAATAATACAATAAAATATCAAATAAACGTAGAACTTATTTTTACCGTCGTGTCCTAACCTTTGAATTGTAATTCTTAAGGACCTTTGCAAGTGTGTGAAGCAAATTCATAGATGTTATAGTATCAATAGACGTCTAAAGGAACCTTTACAACTCTATGTGACGAACTTCACTGGAGAGTCAACAGCTATAATTGCAAAACATGATGGGTGGAAAAATTGGGATGTAAGTTTCTTTATTGAATGCATTTATTGGTAGTAGATATCCAAAATTCAAAGTATACTTTTAGGTAGTACTAATTCACAATTCACATCATTTTCACTTATACTATGACTTCAAAACAATTTCACCCACTTTCATCACACTGAAGTTACAGGAAAAACTTTCTGGTGAAAGTTTGGTGAAAGTCTTCTGGAGTTAGCCATGAGAGGCAAAATGGTGAAAGTAATTAACTATGAGTTATAGTTTTGTAATTTGCAATTGTGATGCATATTCGTATTTTTGACAGGTTAACTTCACAGAAAAAACGCATATGGAAATAGACGCATTTCCAAAAGACAATGTGATTTATTTGACAAGCGAATCAGATAATGTCCTGGAAAAATTAGACAATGGTAAATTATACGTTATTGGCGGAATTGTGGATCACAACTCCAGAAAGGTATATTATTTTCGCTAACTTTTTATTTCTATCTATAACTACTTACTTATCCAGGAATAATATGGATAAATACTACTATACTGCAAAAGATTTTATAACATAGAACTATAATATTATCAAATATTTTATTTATTGTATGAAAACAGGGATTATGCCATTCCTTAGCCCTGGAAAACAAAATCGGTCATGCAAGACTGCCCATTACGGAATACATGTCTATGAAAACTCGAAAAGTTTTAAGCATTGACCATGGTAAGTATAAATAATAAATAAACTATGGCTAACACTAACAGAATTAAGTTAAAATCGTTTCTGCGAATGCTTTTGATAATGAGTTTTATGTGTGCAATATTTTCTTATCGCAGTTTTCGAAATTTTGTCTTTGGTCACTGAAGGACTGAGTTGGGAGCAATCACTGATTAAAGTACTTCCACAAAGAAAAGAAGCGGTACCCTTAACGCAAGGAAAAGATGATTCAACAAGTTCAGATGATGTAGATGCTAATAATATTAGCTAACATATTAATATGGCAATTGTGTACATCTAATTATTATAACCATCCGTCCATATCTACTGATAAGCTATGTTTCATTATGTTGGAGTACAAGAAGCATTTTCGTTAGAGAGCTGAGGATATAATTTCAGTTTGATGGAAAGGCAAAGAGTATTTTCAACTGCACATGCTACATTAAAATATTTTATATTACGTATCGCAATGGCGGATTTATTTTGGAGACAAGTTTCACACACACAGTCATACAAACATCTAATAAATTGAATGCCAATCATTACTAGAGTGCGATTAGGTAAGTAGATAATTAATTACGGAAATATCCAAGTCAGGTAGTTATATTTGCTTTTTTCCCTGAATCTTGGAAGTATATTATGTATCTCGTGAACAAGGGACAACCGGAAAGGAACAATAGGAAGTTCACTACAGTAAATTAACAACTAGGTAGTCTGACATACAAAGTAGTGTAAAAATGTGTAACAGTTCAACCTAATACTGTGAAATTACTTGCAAGAAAATAACATACAGAAACAAGAGTCGTCTAATAGTTTTAATATCACAAATATAACTTTATGTAATATAAGCGAAGAATTATTTTTCAGCGTTTAGTGCTTGAATGAACTCTTCCAACCTTTCTTGAATTTGACGAACACGCTCTGTAAACAGAAATAAATCACCATTTTTACATTTGCATCGAAGCGAATAGGAATATTTTTAATTTTTATTTCTTACTTAAATCTTCTGCAAGTTGAACTCGTTTGCCAGTTAATAATTGGAACATTTTATCTTTATCTTGGCTGTAATCTTCTAACACTTCTTTTATTTCTTTCTCTAGGCGACGAGCTGAAATTCAGAACCATAAAGAATATGAACACCTCTTTCAGTCGTTGACGATTTAGAAATCATTGAATGACCTATGTAGAATTTACCTTCTCGGTTAACAACCTGTTGTCTTAATGCATTAGCTGTAACTCTTAACATTTGTTGGATCCTCCAAAAAAGAACTACTTCATTACAGTCCATCTAAACGAGAATATTTGTGATTAAACGAAAGCATAACGAACCCTTCGAACTAAATTTTCGTCAGAAAACAAAACAAACCTCGCCCTCAACTCCTTTAGAATAAATCCAATACCCTTTCCTACATTCAAAGGCTTTGGATAGGCTATTTTTTAAGAAAAATTTTCGGTAAACAGGAAACCAAGTGTCTTTAATTCCATCATTATCCACTTTAACTCCTTTCGTTTCTAAATTTTTTCGTACTACAGTCATTTCCTCTGGAGTAAGGGAAGGCGAATGGCTCTGATTAAAAGACAAAAATAAATTATTAATGCCACCTTAAAGATTATTTTCGACACTGCAGCTGCTACATAAATCAATGTTTTACTTTGTCATGTGTAAGCGTTTGTTCCAACTCGTGTTTTACATACGACCTTTTTGTTTGATCTTCGGTAGAATATTTCCATTTAAACCATCTTTCAAGAGAACCGGGTCCTATTATTTGACTAAGCAATTCCTCGCAAGACTAGTTATATTTAAAAAAAAATTAGCATGAGAATTATATCAATGCTAAAGACTATTATCTACAATCTACAAATGTCTTTGGGTGTGTACCTGCAAGCGCTCTTTGACTGAATCTTCCAAAAACTTAACTGCTCTATCCCATTGGTTCTTATCATGCACCGAACGATCCTCTAAAGTATTTAATTGTATAACACGAAGCACCTCTGGAGCCTGGAAGACAAAACAACGAAATTCAGATACTTAATAAATTAAAATTATTCTACATTCTAAGTATCGTTGTTTCATACTAGTAAGGTATACAATTTACCTTATCCTCCCATTCGTGACGCTTAACTGCTTCTTCTACAACGGCAGACTTCAGATTATCAAACAANGAGCCTGGAAGACAAAACAACGAAATTCAGATACTTAATAAATTAAAATTATTCTACATTCTAAGTATCGTTGTTTCATACTAGTAAGGTATACAATTTACCTTATCCTCCCATTCGTGACGCTTAACTGCTTCTTCTACAACGGCAGACTTCAGATTATCAAACAAAGGGTCATGATCTTTTGATGACTTTGCTTTATCCAAAAATTGAACAAATTTATGCCTCAAAACATCCCATCCAACTTCTACGCATTTATTAGGTAATTGTTGTTCTGCCCATTGCTTCAGGCGAATGTCTACTGTTGTATTGAATGTATCTGAAAAGAATCAAGATGACTTCTCAGCAAAAGATGCTAACTTATTCATAAAAGTTTAGCTCCGAAAACTTACTGACAGACCCAGACTGAGCAGCAGGCAGGAATATATTTTCAAAAACATGCAAACTCATGTTTTCCCAAAGCTTTTTTGTAATTAATTCTTCCCATTCTTTTGCTGAGACTTGAGAAAGGTTGACAACTTCATCGAGTATTTCCCCACGGGCCTTTTCGAATAATTCTTCGCGAACTAACTCTCGAACTCTAAGCATTTTTTTGGATTACTATTACTGTTAAATGCATAGGTATATAATGTTTATGAATAGCTAATCTTTCAACAATGAGCCAAACCTTGGGAAGTTATTTTTCCATTCAGTTTCTAGATTAAATCGAATCGCTTTGAAACCATCGGCTTGCTGCTCAACAGTTTCTCTAACCATTTTCCAAAAACATTCACTGACAGCAAATGATAAATTTTTTGTCGTTACTTGCGTCGATCCGATTTGACCAGATTTGAAAAGCCTAGATTTGCGGAAAAAGTCTTCTTCATATTGTTTGATTTGATCAATAGAGTCGTTTGTATTTCCCCGTCCAGTAACAACAGCAAAATAGCCAAGAGCTCTCATTGGGAAAAGTCGACCAGACAGTATTTTTTGAATCTATTACAAGCCCAAAGATAAAATCATTTCTCCTTACTATACTATCGATGATATCCAGAAACTGAATAAATTATTCTTATATAATTTTATAATTCCTACCCTGTCAGGGTTAGCTAGATTTTCTTCCGCCATATCAACTTTCGTTAGCACAAAAATCGTTCGTTTACCTTGAGGGTCCATTTGGGAAACCAAATCTGAGAAAAATTAAGATAATTAGTAAATATATGCAGGGATGGCCAATTCGTATTCCAAAAAGTTACCTGTTACATTACTTCTTTCAGCATCCACAGATCCATCTTGAATGCATAATATAATAGCATTGGGATTTAGCATGTATTGCCTGCTCATCGTCAATATTGACTCTTTTGTGTCATCCGCCATATCTACAGTTTGTGTCTTAAAATTAGCAAAACAAAACAAATATTAGTTTCTACTGAATGTATCAAATCGGCAAATGTAATAAATGTACTCGTTTCATTAAAATCTAATGTTTATTTTACGGAAGTTTAAACTTACCGAAATAACTCCAGGTAAATCTACTAACACTATCCGCGATAGTCCTGGGCCCTTGACGCTCATACTAATAACTTGATCGGACACGGTTTTTCCACTTCGGCGAACACTATTCATCATGCGAAGCTCAACTTCTTTCCGTAAATCAGCCAAATCAGATTCCTTGCTCAAATCAAACTCTCTTGTTGAATCCTTAAACTGAGCGATGTGATAAGGGCCTTCACTAAGCGTGACCTTCACTGGAGCACGTGTCATCATTTCACCGGCTCCCCTGCAATATTAGATATTATACACGCATATTTTAAAGCAGTGTTTATATTTTGGATCTTAAAAGGGTAGTGTTTTGGAATAATGAAGTTTCACTTAAAATAAATGAAACTTGCACATGCATATTCGGTAAGAATTTGCCTGAAACGATTTCCTCGACAATTCAAGGTATATTGCCACATTATTCGTTGTTTTTATAAAATTGTATTATTTTACCTGGGAAATATTCTGGCCTTCGCAATCATTTCTAGCACACTGGTTTTCCCTGAAGATTGATCTCCAACAACCACAACTCTAGGTAGATGATCAGCAGATTTGTAAGATGAATCAAAATCGACCAATTCATCCAGTACTTCACTATACATGTCGATCAACGACTTCTATTGAAAAGGAAAGAAACAAAACTACTTATTAGATATTGGGAATTATGCTACGTAGTTTTAATATTATTAGTATGTGGATAAAAGCACAAAATAAGACGTTTTAAATAAACCAAGCCATTTACCTTAACATTACGTTTGGTCTGCAAATCCTTTCCGCGTAAAAGCAACTGCTTTCTTAATTCTTTGTTTTCTTTTTCTACCCTTTCTAATTCCTTCTGGTATTTTAATTGCACTTTAATTAATTCTTCCTGCAATGTCTCCACACGAGAATTTAATGACTCTGTCCATTTCATTTACATTTGCTCAGTTATTTACATTACACGGGTACAGAATGCACAATACGATTAGTTGTTAGTAGATGGTGAAAAATGAGCATGCAATTACCAATTCTTTCAGTAGGGTTAACAGTTTTTCCGAAAAAAGAAGTGGTCTTATTGGCTGCCTCAGCTTCTAGATCAAACCAAAAGGAATTAAAAATGCATTTATCGTAATAAACGAAAACTTTACAAAGCTCAAAATAAAATCAGCAGTAACTTTTTAAAAAAAATCAACGAAAGTTTACCAGCTGTAATTCTTTGCAAGGCAGATTTCATTAAAGAATCCCCACCTTCCGACCGAGATACTGGGGAGATTTCTGTTGCATCTATGGCTCTCTCTAACCGTTCATCAAACCAGCTTTTTAGGTTCTGCAGTCTTTCCTTACCCAAAACTTTCATTTCTGGGTCGATTTCAAATTGACTTATTTTGTCCTTCATTTCCATAATTGACCCCTGCCATGAGTCAATCTTTTCAGGAGGTGGAAGCAGGTTGTTCAACCAAGTCATGTCGGGCAACGAATCTTTCCATGACTGGTATGACTGCAAATACATAAATGGTACAAAAATATGAAAACGCTTGCAGAAATTAAACCATGTTATAAATAAATGTATAACAATAAAATCTGAGAGATAATAAATGTCGTACCTGATGAAGACTGACCGTGCCAGCAGCAGCACCTCCGAGGATAAGATATCTTATTTTTAGTACCGCTCTGACAGCTCGTGTTACTAAAAAACCGATCTGCCGGTGAGAAACGACTAGTTGTTGAGACTTTAAGTAGGGTTTCAGTAAAATTTTCTCCCCTTTGGCATTCTTTGCATAGACAACACCAATACTACTTGCACGGAGCATTTTCAATATCGTTATCGCTTATTTTTCAAGTTGAACTGTGCGTCAGAGAAAACATTATTTTATTTGTGAAACTATTATTAATATTATAGGCAAAATAACATGCTACTAATCGAAGGAAATGTCTAAAAATAAGGTAAACATAATTTTCAATCTCAAATAAAAATAACGCGATGAAATAGTGATAAATTACCTTCGACAGTAGCAATATGATGTCAACTTTTATCCTACAGCATAGGACTATGTACCTTTTGCAAAAAATCCAGTCTACAATATTTTGACATTTAGTTAGCAGGATTATAACCAGTTAACTTTAGAGGGGAGGTCAAAGGTGAATAAGAATGATGAGATCAAAAAATTAGGAATCCATTCATGAATTCTATTTTTACAAACACTAATAGCACGTTCCGTTGCA